>MTQE01001418.1:1929173-1947244 GCA_014337955.1 Aspidoscelis marmoratus | reverse complement strand
TAATAATAATAATAATAATAATAATAATAATAATAATAATAATAATCAATTAGTTAAAAACAGTGGCGTTTGCAGTGAGGGACAAACATAGGCAACATTTAGCCAAAGGCCTCAGCAAAGAGGAGCGTTTTTGCCACTTTCCTGAACCTAATCAGAGAACACACCTCCAGGGGGGAGACTGTCCCATAGCCTGGGGGCCATCACCGAAAAGGCCCTCTCCCGGGTGCCTACCTGCCTCACTGCTCAAGGCGGTGGGACAACTAAGAGGGCCTCCCCTCCAGATCTTAAGGCACGGGCAGGTCGATATGGAAGAAGGCATTCCTTTAGATACTTGGGACCCAAGTCATTTAGGGCCTTATAAATCAGAGTTAATACCTTGAATTGGGCTCGGTAGTGAATTGAATATGAGAAAATGCTAGATTTTTCATCCTTTCCCTCAACTTCATGTGTTCACACAGTGCACAGAGGGGTAGGCACAAAATGCCTCAAAAAGCTGTAAAAAGCAGTTCTTCTGAAGCCATTGGAGGACATAGCTACACCTGTTTGAAAGAAGCCAGCCTAATACAGGAGCTCCCACTGTTTCCATAGTACAGCTGTTTTGCCTCTGTGAGTGGCGGTTCTGATATTTCCTGGTATTAATCGATTAATGCAGCCCATGAGCACATTCTTTTGTCCCCTCTCTTCTTTAAAAAGTCCTTAGGATTAGCACTTACGTCACGTTTGACTTCCAGCCGTTCTCCTGAGGGAGAGAGAATTATCCTATCCGTCCTAACCCCAAACCCTGAATTTGCAGTTGGATAGTATAGTTTTTTGTTTTGCCTTTGTTGCATTTATTTAGTTAATATACAAAATTACAACAGTCATTTCCATCAGTTTACACAATAGAACACTTACCAACAGTTTAACCTTATGTTTTAAACTTGAAACAGACCAAATGCAAAATATTCTGATCGTTGTAAGTCAGTTCACATTGTCCATTTAAAAATAACACTTAATTTGTAATTGATATAATTGGTGATGCTAGTTAATTCCCTCATTTCTGGTCTGTAGGGTATCAATAAGGGGTTGCCATGTTTCCAGATAAACATTTGGATCTTTAGATATTCCTTTCATTACATTTATCTGATGAGTAATCATTTCAAGTACTGCCAGTTAATTTGTGATACCATGACTAAAGAGTTAGATTTTCTTTATTTTCCCAGCTTTTTATAATGACTTTTTTGGCAGCGTATAATTTAGCAGTTTCTTATGTTTGTTTTTTTATTTCTGTCTCTTTAGATGTGAAGGATGAAAATTGTAAAATTACATTGAGTGACCAGTATTCCGTTAACTTCATCATTAATATTGTTCCAGGATTCATGAGCGAACAATACTTTGGCAGCCTTATTAGCATTCTGAGGATAGATGTACATACATTTTCACAAGTAAGGCAAGAGTATAATACCATCTATAGATTAACTTAAGGAAAGTTTTGTGGATAAATTTACCCAGCAGGAGGAACAAAGGGGGGAGGAACATGATGTCAGAGGAAGCATCCTTTCGATATTACCAGACCATACTTTGGTCTGCAGGAGAATTGCAAAATTAAACTTCAAGTCCCCTTCCCATAACTTCTCCACGATCAAAAGACCTATTTGCTGGAAAACCTCACATCTATGGACCTTCTCACCAATACATTTTAAAGCTTCTCTCTCACCTACTTTATGTAGCCAAATTAAATGCTGGAATGCCACTGTTGGTGAAGGTAGAACTGCGCTAAATGCGCCACTGGTTTACCCTTGCACCTAATTTTGTTTCTTAGTGTTAAATCAGCTCAGAGAATTTTATGATGGGAGCACAGTTCATTAGGTTTCATGATTCTGTAGGATATTAGCCATATTCTGTTGCTGAACTTATCCCAGTTTTGCATTCATTCCTTGTATAGCCATGGTGGTTCTGTTTCTGGACATCGCCGTGCCTCTGGTGTGAAGGTGCTGGCAATTGCTTGCCTAATAAGTACCATCTTTTGTAATGCGAGGGAAAACACAACACCCCACATCCTGCTTTCTGCAAAGAGCCTATACCATGCTGTGAAGAGACGACACGTAATCTCTAGCACCTCCTTTTGTGAAGACTGTGGTTTTGCAGATATCATTCTCCCCTGGTCCAGTTTTGTTGACAACAGTCCTGTGAGTTGAGTTAGCCTAAAAGACAGTAGTTGCTCCAAAGTCCTCCTTGGCCCCAGGAACTTCTGCATCCCTACCTGCCACTATGCTGGCACTGGGCAACTTGACCACCTTTCCCAGGGTGTTTTCACATTGTCTGGAGGTTCAGTAATTTCAGAGGAAGAGGTCTACATTCAGATTCACCAGAAGAAGCTCCTCCTGGAAAGCCAAGTGAAGTAATATTACTTCCTTAGTCCAAAGTGAAAATTTCGTACTAGCCACTTAAAATCAGAATTATGAATTTAAAATATCATAGAAAATGAACCTTACTTTGCAACAATGAAATCTTTGTAAGTTCTCTTGAATCACGAGAGACTCATTTCCAACCCTTTGTAGGATTGTAATCTAATGACTAGACTGTAAATATTGAATATCATCTATGTATCCAGTACACCTTCTCATCATTTCATTGATGTTATCTGGTCGTGGTGTGTGAAGTAACCATTTACAAACAAGATTAATGAAGTATATGTTGCCAAATAAGTTTAAGTACCTCTCAGAAGGTTAACAACAGTGATATTAAATATTCCCTAACTGCTTCCCGGAATTACATTTTAATTTTTTTTTTATTTTAACCTTTAAAAATAATTTTAACTCCTGTATAATTATTTTCAGTGAATGGCTGACATGTATGCATGTATGCATACATTTCCCTTCTGTTAGCTATGCCAAAAATTAAATTAGAGAGATAATAGCATACCTGCAAACACTGATAGATGTTTAACAATTAGCAGTTGGCTAAAAGTATTGTGAATTCTAGGAATATTTTCAAATCACCATTAATGGGAAAAAGTCAATTCTTTAGAACAGGGAAGTGTAAGATAAAACAAGTGCTTGTCTCTTAAACATAGCATAAAAGCTTTCGTGTTAAATCAAAAAAGTGATTTATGAAGCAGAAGCCCTCAGGAAATCTCAGCTCCCACATTCGGGTCTCTTTCCACATAAACATCTTCTCCCCCAATTAAAGTTCTGAAAATTACCCTGAATCTTGGTATAAGAGGTCATCTTTTCTGACCCCCTTTGTATCATGTGTGATAATAATTCTGAGCTTATCACTCATTCTGAAATGACCCACATGTTATGTCAAGGTGGGTTATGACCCATCCTAGCGTACTTCATCCTAACCTGTGGGTCAACAAAAATCAGAAGACGAATACTAGATGATTAACTCTGGCACAGTTACAGATCCACTCCATGTATCATTCTGTAAATGTTTGTTCGTACACTTGTACACAAAGGGAGAAAAGGTACGTGTATTTAAACTGAGGGGAGTTTAAGATACAGGGTTTTATTGTTAGTGGTTAATATTATATGGCTTTTGAGATTTTCCTTTTTCTGAAGTCAGAAGGGACTGAACAGTATTTCAGAAATAGTTTTAGAAGACCAGATATAAGATGCATTCTTTTATACCTGCGGAGGTATAGCATGGTGTTTTTTAATGGGCTTCCTTACCACAGAGACTCCCTGACTTACCTGCATGACCAGAAGGGATTTGTTTTGAGGTGACGGTAGAAGAAATATGAATTGGGACCCTTCTAATGAAAAATGTAAATGTTGACAAAGTGCGAAGGCAGTGGAGGAAATTCATACGACAAGAAGGGTGAAACTCAGACTAATGCAATACACCAGCTAGTCTAAGTCATAATCCAAAGGGATGCCTCTCTTTTGCATCTTAAAATTTAGCAGTGAATTATAAGACATTGGTAGTTTTAATATAGCTACTGTTCTGTGAATATTTTGCTTTGACTGCACCACAGTACTTATAAACACTTATATTATACACACACACACATAAAAATCCATCTTGATTGTTTTGAAATGTCACAGTAGGGGAAAAAAGGGATGAAAGCAGTGGGCAGTTGTAACAAAATGCTCTGCCTCGTGCAAAGATACTGAGAGGAAAATCACTTTTATTTAGCCGTGATGACTGTTCTATAAGATGTAGCTTCTTTTAGTTCCTGCATAGGACAGATACCATGAGCATATTATCTTTTAACGTTACTTTTTCCGGATTCATATTCTGTAATGCTTTTGTATAATATGCTGGATGGTGAAGATGTAGATTTGAAAGAACTAAAGTGAGTTCTGAACAAAGGAAGATGCCTTAGTTTACTCACAGTATCTGGAGCAACTCCATTATCTGGAGCAACCGTTCAGTTTACTGCAATATTATTTTCTGGATATATGATCTATCCAGAGAACGTAGGAATGAAGATGTGTCCTAAAACAGGTTAGAAGCGATCACAAAAATGTCTCTAGTGCATGTTGTTGTTTCTTGGACCTCCCTAGGGTTGGAGTCCTACACAGAGCTTTCTCTGCAGATCTCTGACAAGATAAGTGGAATTATTCTAGAAAAAGGTTATTTCAGTGGGCAGGTTCCAAATGATTTCTGGATTCATTTATCAATACTGTTCTGAATTTTAGAAGATAATGGACAAGAGTGCAAAGGGTTAAAATCAATGTACATGAACTCAACAGCCATACCTATCAATATCCAGGCTGTGGCATCTGATACCAGTTTCAGATTCCAAAGTATCTGCAAGTATAAGCCCCCAAAAACACATTACAGCAGGTCAGCCAAAGATGCTATAGCATCAATCACTATGAATAGACGGTTCTCCAAGAATACTTGACCAGAGCTGGAACTGAAGTCTTTGGTACCAGTTTCCCCTTCATATTCAGTGATGTTTCCAGTGGTATGCTAAGAATCCCAGCAGTGCATGCTAGAATACTTGTGGAGGTAAGTCATTCAGCTTCATGTCTAATTCTGTTCCAAAAATGCCATTTCCCATCTGCATGGTACAAGTCAAGCCTAGCGGTTGAAAACTGTTTTCATTTAAAAGATTTGTCTACTTTCCATGGTCCTGAATAGGGCACCTGTTATCTTGAAGATCCCATACACACACACACACACACACACAAATTATACTTGCATACATTTAAGACATTTCTAATATTATCTGTAGCTGTCAGAATAACCAGCCTAGACCCAGAGTGAGGAACTTCACTTAAGTTCTTCACTTAATTTTCAATACCAGAGGCATAGCATTGCAAGCGAGCAGTTGATGTATAAAGCACCTAGCTAGCTAAGGTTTCTCTCAAGATCCTTCGAGCAGTACCGGTACAAAGATAAGAGTAGCCACACCAGGCTGTCTGGGCTGAGACTAGCGGGAACTGCAGGTAAGTCAGGAATGCAGGCAAAGCTGAGCATTAGCAAGAGAACAATATGTGGCCCTAGCCAGAGCCCTCACAGTACCGGGCAGAGGAATGTTTCTTCCAAGTGACTTTGTAGCATTCTCTACTGGTCTGATGACAATGACATGAAAAATATCGCCCACAAATGCAGATATCAGTTGCGCATTCCAAGCTTAATGCTATTCACATGTGTTCCTTGAAGGGACACTGGGTCACAGGTGTTTGTTCAGAATCAACCCTGAAATAAACAAATACCTTTTTTGCACATTGTTACCCAAATGCGCATTGATTTCTGTGATTCCTGAGTAAATTCCCACATCATTGTAACAGGGTCCATTTATTCAAGGCTTTAGAATACATTCATACTATTAAGTGAGGACATTTTCAGAAAAAATATATTCACTACATATTCTAGATATTCACTAGATCATCCTGCCCAAGCCTGTTTCTATCCAGATGTTGCAGCATTACAGCTTTCATCTCGGCCCACCATTTTCTGTATTTGCTGGAAATGATGGGATTTGAACAACGGCTTCTAGAGGGTTTCAGGCTGGAAGAAATGTAAAAAAACAACAACCCAAGACCCTTGTTGGTTCAGGGCACTGGTTCTTCAAACCCAGTGTTCTTTCCCACACACGACCAGCCTAGTGCTGCAGAGGAAATTATGCATGAAATTATCCTGCTGCTAAACATCTAACAATCGTGTCTTAAAATGTTTTCTACATTGTACAAATGTGTCTGAGCTAGTGAGCTCTGTTGCGTACTTTAATGTTCAGTTCCATATGCTGATTATGGGTCGTGCAAAGGGAAGAAGTGAAGAGTTACACTTTGTCTGTCTTGTCTGATCTCGGCAGCGAAAAAGAAGAAGGCTGATTGGTATAGTATGAGGAACTACCTGGGAATATGAAGTGCGGTAAACTGGGGTGGTAGGTTAAGAAGGCAGGGGGAACCATGTTTGTATGCTGCGTGTTCCAGGAGTTGAGCTTGACTTGGTGACACTCTTTTTTACTTTTCTATTTGGGCTTCATTCATTCTCTTTTTTTTCTTCTAGAAAGTTTTAAAAAATTCATTCATTTTTACATGGAATGAACAATGGTGGACCTTTCTGTATTTATATATAAGCAAAAGATCCACTGCAGCAAGAACCACTAAGCCATTTACCCCTTGGTAAATATAAGGGTATGATCAGACAGGGTTTTTTTTTTTAGTCATTCCTTTAAGACCTTCGGGTATAGGGCGGGATATAAATAAATATAAATAAATAAATAAATAAAAGCATTTAATCCCCAGACACACTCACACAAATTCTTCATAAGCGTGTTGCCTGAATATGTGCTGAGAACCTACTTTAGTTTGCCACACTACAGCCTGAAAACACTTCCAAGCCAGGAAACATATAAACTAAGGGTGGAATCCACTAATTGACTACTTGGCAGGACTCTCCCACCTCTTTATGTAGTTCCCCACCCAATCTGGCTTAAAGAAAGAGATGCCTTTGGTGCTTTGCAAATCCTGGCTGACAAAGATGCGATCATACTGACCAGGTAAAGTGAATGCTGGCGAAAGAGGTCTGTCATTTCGGACTCAAATTCGCTCAGAGGATGCCTCTTTTAGCATGTCTGATCATACCCTTGGTAAATCCAAGAAACATTTGCTAAAGAACTGCAATAGGGGTTGGGATGAAACTATCTAGGAAAGTTGGCAGTGAAATGATGCATTTATTATCTAAACAGTCTAGTGGGGTTTTTTTATCCGTACAAGCTGCAGTAGAGAGCCTTACATTACTGTGCAGAATTTTTAAGTCCTACCTCGAGGCAAATCCCATACTTGCTAGCAAAAATGAAAGTGTGAAATGCTTTTTAATGTATATTTAACAACAGATAGTCTGGTGATTACTGATGTATATTCTCCCTGGACCTTTCCTTTGCTTTCAGAAGGCAGTATTAAGAGACAACATTTTTCGCATTCATTTTATCTACAGCTATGAAATGTTTACTTTTAAAAATATTTTGTAATTTTTTCATTTGTTTTAAAATGGCACAAAGCCATCATATTTTGAAGTCTAACCCAACTTGATTATGGAATAACAATCGATTGCCTGTAACACAGAGGATCCATGAATCAAAACAGTGGGGTTTGCCAAGTCTTTGATGTGAATTGGTACAACATTCAATTTTAAATATTGTTTTGGAAGAAGAAAAGAGTAAAATAAACCTCTCCTTAACATTCTACATTACCTTTCTCATTTCTGCTTCAGTCAGTTCCAATTCCCAAAAATGTGTTTTATTTCTAGAAAAAAGGAAAGAAACAGTTTCATTTAGTTGTGTATTTAACTCGAGAAATATATTTCACTAAGTAATGTTTAAAAAGAAGTCTTACGGTGGCCGTTTTCTGCATTTTCAGTGAGGTACACAGCAAGAGACCATCGCTTGCTCTAATAAATGTCAAATAGTTGCACAGTATATAGATCACTTGTTGTTCAAATGGCATTATTGAAGTATTTGAGATCACAAAGCTCCAGTGGTCCACATTTTTGTTAGCTTTGACATTATTAAATCACCCTGTTTCTCCGGCTTTCAGTATTGTTATTGCATTTGCATGGTAGCAAAGTTTGCTTTGTGGATCAACTCCTGTGAAATTCAGTGTTTTGCATGTTGTTTTCTGAGCTTAGCGTCTGATGAGCCGTCAGCGCTGTGCTTTCAGTCGAAGTCAATAATTATGCAGAATCAATAAGGTTTTCTTCTTTTGTGTTTGTCTTTGTTGTTTCTTTGATATGGCCTCTAGGATGCTGCGGGCAAAGTGCTGGACCGCTGGGCCATCATGTCCAGGGAAGAAGAGATTATTACCCTTCAGCAGTTTCTGAGGTTTGGAGAAACCAAATCCATTGTGGAGCTGATGGCAATTCAAGAAAAAGAAGGGCAGGCAGTGGCTGTGCCGTCTTCAAAGGCAGACTCAGATATAAGGACTTTTATTGAAAGCAATAATCGAACCAGGAGCCCCAGCCTCCTTGCACACCTAGAGAACAGCAATCCTTCCAGCATCCATCATTTCGAAAACATCCCCAACAGCCTGGCATTCCTTCTTCCGTTTCAGTACATAAATCCAGTATCCGCTCCGTTGCTGGGCTTGCCTCCGAATGGTCTCCTGCTAGAACAGCCCACGCTGAGACTGCGTGAACCGAGTCTTTCAACCCAGAATGAATATAACGAAAGCAGTGAGTCTGAAGTTTCCCCTGCACCTTTCAAAAACGAGCAGACGTCCAGCCGGAACGCCTTGACCAGCATCACCAATGTAGAGCCCAAAACTGAGCCCACGTCCGTTTCCCCTGTGCAAGCATCTACCCCTGTCAGTGATCTGTCCAAACCTGAACACACAAAAAGTTCTTTCAGAATTCACCGAATGAGGAGGATGGGCTCTGCGTCACGGAAAGGCAGAGTCTTCTGCAATGCATGTGGCAAAACCTTTTATGACAAGGGTACCCTCAAAATCCACTACAATGCAGTCCACCTTAAGATAAAACATAGGTGTACTATTGAAGGTTGTAACATGGTCTTCAGCTCACTCAGAAGTCGAAACCGCCACAGTGCTAATCCCAATCCCCGGCTGCATATGCCCATGCTGAGGAACAATCGAGACAAGGATCTGATCCGTGCTACGTCAGGTGCTGCCACGCCTGTCATAGCAAGTACTAAGTCCAATCTAACATTAACAAGTCCTGGACGACCTCCTATGGGTTTTACCACTCCTCCATTAGACCCTGTGCTACAGAATCCTCTACCTAGTCAACTCGTATTCCCGGCTTTAAAAACGGTACAACCTGTTCCTCCTTTTTACCGAAGTTTACTTACTCCAGGTGAGATGGTGAGTCCTCCAACCTCATTGCCAACTAGTCCTTTAATGCCAGCTACTGGTACAGCAGAACACCCTCCCCTGCCTCCTTCTGACTCAGCAGCGTCTGCACTGATGATGCCATCTCAAGAACCAAACGCTGACCTGGCCCCTAAGAAAAAACCGAGGAAGTCGAGCATGCCAGTGAAAATAGAAAAGGAAGTTATTGACACCGCTGACGAGTTTGATGATGAAGACGAAGAAGTTAATGATAGCAGAAGTGTGGGTAACGATGGTGGCCATGACAACCACTGCCACTCTCAGGAAGAGATGAGCCCGGGGTTGTCTGTGAAAGATTTCTCCAAAAATGGGAGAAATAGGTGCATTTCAAGGACAGAGATCAGAAGGGCCGATAGCATGACTTCAGAAGACCAAGAGCATGAAAGAGACTATGAAAATGAGTCAGAATCCTCAGAGCCTAAACTCTGTGAGGAATCCATGGAAGGAAATGAACACATGTTGCATGAAAGAAACCACAAATCTATGATGAACCATGACAGGCCGGATGAAAACCACCATGATATTTCCCACCACGATGAAGTTAAAGTTAAGGAAGAATTTACAGACCCCACATACGAGATGTTCTACATGAGCCAATACGGACTTTACAATGGAGGAAGCGCTAGTATGGCTGCACTCCACGAAAGCTTCACGTCAACCTTCAACTATAATAGCCCCCAGAAATTCTCCCCGGAAGGTGATTTATGCTCAAGTCCAGATCCTAAGATCTGCTACGTCTGCAAGAAAAGTTTCAAGAGTTCCTACAGTGTGAAGCTCCACTATAGAAATGTTCATTTAAAAGAGATGCATGTCTGCACTGTGGCCGGATGCAATGCTGCCTTCCCTTCACGGAGAAGCAGGGACAGGTCAGTAAATACTATATCTACTGAGTAGTTTGTTAAACTTGGTTTTAAGATATCTAAAAAGGCAAGCATATCACTTATGTAGAGTAGGCATGATTTGTGTGTGTGTGTCTGTGTGTGTGTGTCTGTGGGCTTTATCTCCCATTGGGCATCTTCTTACATATAACAGCAATGAAATGGAAGCAGATTTTAGTAGTATCTCCAAATGTTCACAGTAAGACCTCCATTAACTCTCTTGGTATCTGTCCGTTAGATATAGATTCCAGGTTTTTTTTCAAATGAAAAATTAACAGAAATATAAGATAAGCTGTTCAGAACATTCATATTCATATACATATGTATACTATCTGAAGCATAAATTTAAGCTATACAAACCTGTCCATATAGGTGGTTGATTCTGTTACATTCAGTTTCTTCTTTATTCAGCATCCGAGTTAAGAATTCTAAATATTTAAGTTTATGAAAATTATATATTTAAAAACCTCTTTTCAAAACGCAGCTAAAATAGGTGGTATCCATTCACACCATTACGTACGGGAAACGCTCTAAATGCATGGTAATATTGATCATCTGTGTATGATCCGCTGAGATGAATATAAAAACCTAAGAACTGTCCTTAGCAGATAGTTTGTTTGTTGACGTATCTCCTCCCCCCCCCCCCGTACCTGTGTGCAAATTCCCACCCACTCAGGTGGGCTGTTTGCGTACAAGTAGAGGGGGATTGGGGCACATTTTTAAAATTAATAAAAGCTGTTTTCTTTGGCAAGTTGCTCAGATGATGTCACACTGTAGCTATGCTGCATCAGTTCTGAAATACTGTAGTTCAACTTAAACAGAAGCAGCTGCTTCTAAACATTATATAGTAATTATTTTTATAAAACTCTTTTTAAAAGATTCCAGTAGGGGGAAAAAAAGTAATGTAGATGGAATTTGCCATAATGGGTCAAGGGAAGGTTAACATGTTTCTTCAATTTCTCTGTGTGTGTTTTTCAAAACTCTGTATGTTTCCTAACAACATTTAGCTAAATGGAAAGGATTGGACCATAACATAAAAATAGATATATCACTTAAATACCCTTCTTTGGTTTTAATACCTTAACTTCCACATGCTAGAATTTAGGTGCAAAAATAAGGAAGACAAGGAGATTCTGCTTGAAAGATTTAGTCTCACGTTCTCTTCTATGGACGCTTTTCTCGACATTCTGAGTACATTTTGTGTGTTCCAGACTTTTTTGGTCCCAACCAGAGTAGCTAAGTGTAGAGGCATCGGGGTCTGTAACATTTGTAGAAAACATATCCAGTTGTTTATGTAACTGGATATGACTGACATCAGATTTGGATTTACAGTTTCCCTGCGACAAGAGAAAAGAGAACACTTCCATTTTTATTGTAGAAGAAATCACAGTTCTCTGTGTCACTTTCACACAGTAGCTGTGGTTGTTCCAAGCAATTTATTTAAAAATTCAGTATTCATAATTTTATATAGCAAATTATCATATTAAAAATGAATTCATTCTGGTTTGATTAAACTCACCTTGGTTAAAACAACTCACATTTTCCTCGTGAGCAAGAAAACAGTAGCAGGGAAACGCTGTGAGTTGGAAATTTAAATTTCACTCTTAGCCCCTGTCCCTTTTGTAAAGTCCTGGCTGGGCAGTGTGTGGCACTGGCTATGGACTGGTTTTGTCGGAAGACTGTTTAACCCTTTTATGTCCTAAACAAGTGGGCAACAGTGTTGTGCAGTAAGGATCAGCACCAGCATTCGTAGGCATTCGAAATTCTATCAAATGTGCTGAATTTCAGCATTCAAATTCAAATAGAGTGTCCTGAAATTCAAATTCAAACATTCAAATTGAATGTCAATTGATATACAAACCATTCATGACATGTCTGTAGATTAAATGAATGACCAAGGGGAGGGGAGTATTTATTATTTCCTACGAAGATTTACATATGTGACTACTATCCAAGTGAATCTCTTTAGACGGCTGTCAAAATGTAGGTGTGTTAGTATTCCATATACGGTTATTTTTCACCCCTCAGCCATAGCACAGAAAGCACAAAGAGTTTGTTTCTTATTTTGCTTTTGAAAAACGGGCTTGCAGGAGTTTCAGAGGCACAACATTCTATGTACTTCAGAAATAAAAAGTTTTCAGACGACAGAGAATATTTCTGATAAGCTTCACGGCCCTTTTGTTTTTGAACAGTATGATCGTAGGATCAGCCTCTGCAAGCGGAAGAGCAACAAATTAAAAGAACACAACTTTTTGCACTTCATATCTCAGTTCCTGAGGCTAACTGTGGCCCTTTCTGCACTGGGCCTAATTCTAGATTATATCCCGGAATAGGGGCCTGCTGCCTGCATGGTGGTGCAGACTATGGCTGGTCCAGCCTAGGGCCTGCTCTAGCTTGCAGATGGCCTCTTTCTATTCAGCATCACCCAAAAGTGTGTCCAGGGTGTTATGTACAAGTAATCCAAAGAGTATATACTTACCTTTAATCCAGAATAATCTTGATCCTGGGCCTCCTCATCTGCCTGCTAGTATGGATTAACCCTTATTGGTCCTGCACCACCTGTTCTAGATGGAGCAGGATCTGAACTAAGAACCCCTTAATCTGGATTTCTGGGAGCAATGTTTCGTCAGTACTAACAGAGGGACTAAGAGTTTTGTTCTGGAATACAGGAAGCATGCAGATGGCACATCTCTGCGTTCTGGGACTACTGTTCAGTGGCAAGCCACATTGTACTGACATTGTACTGAGCTTCACAGCTGTGGAGAGACATAGACTGAATCCGTGCCATTAGTGCAGACAATGCTGATCTGGCCCACACATCCCCATGATCTGGATCAATGGTCTGGGTTATTCCAGGCCCACCGATCCAGAGCAAAGGCATTTCTGATTGGATGCCATTCTTGTCACTCAAGGGAGGCAAGGGTGTGTGCTTGCAGTTCTTTTTAAAGCCTGCTCCCCCACCCCTACACACCCCTTTCCTTTTTTATGTGCTTTTCTTCTCCTTGCAATTAATTTAAAAAAAAATTGTGCAAAAACGCTGGAGAGAGGATTCATACACATAAACTGAGAGGGGGAGGTGCCTCAAAACTCCATGCATGCCTATTGGCCAAAGGGAGGTGCCTCACGAACTCTGTGTGTGCCAATTGGCTGAAAGGAAAGACTGGGCGCCACCCAGCACAGCACAGTTCTGCCTCCTTTAGGCTGTCCCCCCACTCACATGTGAGGAAACAAAAGACAGTCTGGCTTGGAATTCAGATTAGTTTATATTAATGTGAGTGACACGGCCTGTGGGGTGAATCAGGTCAAATTAAAACTCACGTGTGACCACGGCCTAAGTGAAGAAAGAGTCTAAGACAGGTTGTAGACTCCACTCACCCTTTAAGTAAGGAGAAAACGTTAACCTTGCCTCGTATCAAGGGGGAAGTTCTGAATAAGAGCGGAGGAAAAAAAGGAAGTGACCCTTTTTTGTGTGTGCTTAGCTCTTTGTATTACCGTGGTCGTTATCTATAGTGCTACTACAGTGCACATTTGAGGTAAAATGGAAGCCAAGTAAGCTTTTCTGTAATTTAAGTTTTCTAGTTGACCTTCTCAGAAATAGGTCCTTAAATAGAATCTTATGAAGAGGCCCATTAAATGTCTAGTCCTTCAGAAAGCAAAGGAGACCTTGAAGATGTAAACCAGTATATAGTGCCTTATTGACTCCACTGCCAAATAAGTGGAGTAATAACAGTGAGAGGAGAACTTATTTCAGCCTCCTTAATGGGCTGTTAACTTTAGAACCCAATTACAGCCATTTCAGCACTAATTGCTGTGCCAGAAATGTGAAACATCTAACCTAATGTGCATACGAAGACTGTCGCATCTTAACATTGTATTTAAGCCACAGTTTGACTCAGCGCCTCTTGGAATAATTCTGACTATCCCTTCCATTATACAAGTAAAATCAGATATTTACCCAGTCCAGCAGTTGTCATGTTGGATGAAGAAGCAAGGATTGCATTTGTGGCCAAGGAGGCTCTATAAAGAATTGTTAAGAATTTAGTACATTTTCATAATTTCTAAAAGGCTTCATTTTTACACACCAATAACAATTTCTCTTAAGATATCTCATGTCCAACAATAAATTCTGGATCATTGGGAATTACAGAAATTCTCACCAACCACACACCGTTACTTAATTTGTTTCCTGTGGATTTATTGCTGTAATCACAGTGGCAAAACAACCTACTGACAGCAGTGGTTGAAGCTGAGGTTGCATCCGCACGCAGTGAAAAAAAGGGTTACAGGTGGTAGCCACCATATGCTAGTGTTCTCAGCCTAACTCCAATCCCTGTTAAAGTTCACAAAATGCACTTGCAAAAGTGGGAGCAGACATGCTTAAAGAGGCTCCCCCTGGGTGATCTGAAACTGAAACAAATTTGAGACTGATACAATAGACTTTTCTCTTTTTTTGCAAGCATTTGCCTTACCCTGTCTTGAAACCTCAGAAAGGTCCCCTCTGCATCATTTGGAGTTTCATAGTTCTTTAAGCCAGTTTGGGCAAGGAACTCCATGACCATAGAGGCGGTGGGGCAGGGGCTTCCCACCGAGTAGCCCATCAGTGGGTAGCACCTGTAGTCAAGGTAGATGATGCCTGACCCGGAGGTGAACATAGGCTGCAGAGTGTGGCGAAATAAGGTAGGTTGTCAACTGCATATTTAACAACTGTTTGAAAAAGGCTCCCCACCCCACCCCCCCGCATGTGGGCATAGGATGCTTTTTCTTACAGGGGTGATTTAATAAAGCCCTGTCTGATCGCACCCAAAGTAATTTAATGTAGTTTAGAGTTGGGATGGGAATAGTTGCCGCCACATGCTGCCACCTCTAAGCCACATTTGAGCCACATTTGTAATGCCTGTGTGTACTGCCTAAATCACTCCGTAGCTCCCCCTCTCTCAGGCTTAAGGGTATTTCCTGTGAACTTTGCTATATGCTGATTTTCCTACTCTTCTCATTTAGCCTTTCATCCATTCTCTTGCATTAAAAAGTAGCAGAAACACGTGCTGAAAGTCAGCAGTGGCAAAAGGCAATTGTTAAGAAAAAGGAAAGAGAAAACTTGGGGAAGGGCAAAAGGGCAAAAGCATCCTGGGCTGGGAAGAAAAAAAACTGGAAAAAAGATGATTCTCAGAGGCAGATGTGAGTGATATGCAGTGCAGAACAAGCCAAATTTAGTTTTTTCATGTGTCTTTTGGGTTTGAATACTGAAATGGGTGCCCAGTACTCTGTGTACTAACTCACATGCGTTTGCCCACGTGACTTAAAGGGTCAACTTGAGTCAGATTTTTCCCTGTTTGAAGATCCTGATGCCATTCAGCACTTTTCAAAGAACCCTGCAAAGCTTGTATCTACCCACAGTAGGGGCGTGAGTACCATTGAAGACGCTGGGGGTCTGCCAGGGGCACAGGTAGCACATGGGGGCTCTTGGGATTTTTGCTTGGTTTTTGAACTTTTTCTTTATTCATTACTGCACTTTGATCAGCTCCATAGGGCCCCATACTCTGCAGGCTCAAAATGTGGCTTAAAGGGGTTACATCCGCACAGTAGTGCCTGTAATCCATATTAAAGGCCAGAAAATACGCTGTCCTTCGGATCAGAGGATGATGCAGAGCCTAGCGTTCACATGCTGCCAGCTCTAAGCCACTTTTAAGCTGCTTTTTTCTAATGTGGACTCGTGTAGCCAATATGCTGTAACCTCAAAGGAACAAATTGAAACCTATCCTCCCTTTTTTTGCCATCTACTTAACAGCACCCTTGCCAGAAGCTTTGAGGGCCCAACTGCACATGGCCAGAGGACTGCTTTTGGTTTGGTGGCTGACAATGTAGGTCTGCCTGTGCTAAAATTAAAATAATTCACTTCTACCCCCTTTGGTCAGTCTAGTAGGACACAGTAAAGTTGATGCCATTTTCTGTTCCTATCAGCACTTGGTAAACCTTTCTCGTTATCTTGGACTAGGTTAGGGCCCTTTGTGTAGTCAGACATGTTACTTTTCATTTCCTAAATGTATGTAAAGTAGATGTATTTCCAGTGTAACTCTTAACTGTTCCAAGTTACAAAGAAAGAAACTTTATGCTTTGAGTCAAGGATGCTAATTGTTGAAGTTTGTCTTTCAATTTTCGCAGAATGAGAAGCATGTGTGTTTGTCTGCAAGGTGGGAAAGGTGATTCAGCCACATGAATAAATTTAAAAACAAAATAATATTTGCTTAAGGTGACTTATAAATAAATATGAGGCAACTATTGGTGCCAAGTGTGATTCTGCCATTAGGTTGCTAGTTAAATCAGTCCAGATTTAAACTTGTAAACTCCTTGATTTGTATTGGAGAAAGACATCTGTATTTGGTTTATTAAAACCTGCTAACGTTTCCAGAACTGTATTTATGTGCAGACAGGCCTCTGGGTAACAAGGAAGCGGAAACCTACGCTCCTTGCTCATCTAGTTACCTGACTTCCAGCCCTGTACAGGTGTGCTTGAATAAATTAACATCCAATACCTCTGATGAGCCACTGCATACATTATCAGCAAAGGTGAAGATGTGAAAACATGCTACCTGCCTCCTGTTATCACCTCTTCAGCACAACAGCAACCATACACCCCCCCCTTTCCAATCACCCCGCTATGTTTGGAAACTTGCAGAGCTAACTTTTTGAGATTGCTTTTCAAATAGATTTGCGCACTTTCGGAAGTCCCCAACTAAATGAAGAGGGCATCTCATTTTGCTTTGAGCATTTCAAGATCACAGCGTTTTGAGTCATAATTTCTTCAGCTAATTTAAAATGGTTAGTACAGTATAAGATTTGGTTTTCAAAAAGTCAGAGCTGTGGACTCAGTTGCCACAGAGCCTTAACTATTAGACCATTTGCAACAGTGAAATGACACTGATTTGCTTGCCTAAGGAACAGTTTTTGTCCTGGCAGGCCAACCATATGGGCAGTGGCTATTCTTTTGTCATGTTTGCTTGTCCTATTCTCCCAGCACTCAATAACCAGGCATCAGGGATGGTTTACCCTGTTTTTATTCAATTATCCTTTAGTTTTTGTTTTCCAACCAGTATGGATTCCACTGACACTTTAGACTCTCCATGTTGCTAGAAATTTATAATCTAGTCATTCATTTATTCTATTTTATTGAATTTCTAGCCTGCTTTTCTTTTCTGAAGGTCCCATTGGGCGAAGTCCTTAGTTCAAGGGCCTTGGTAAATGTGTCTTCCTATCAGATAAAGCTGACTTTCTATGAATATCCTCTCTCTGTAGACATTTTCTTGTGGCCATTCATGCTCAGGCTCATTCATCTTTTGGCATCCCTTGTGAAAATCATGTTCACAACTATTTAAAGAACACATAATTAACAGCATTTAAAGTGGACAATATCAGAGAAATAGCCATGTTTAATTTGAAAAGTCCAGTAAGGTAGCACTTGGAGACTAACAGGAGAAGGTTTGGTAGCATGAGCTTTTGTAGACACGTCTACTTCTTCAGATTTGGGCTCCCTAGCATCTGAAGGAGTAGACGTGCCCATTGCCCCCCCCTTGGATCTGAAGAAGTAGACATGTCCATTTGCCCCCCTTGCATCTGGAGAAGTAGACGTGCCCATTGGGTCCCCCTCGCATCTGGAGAAGTAGACGTGCCCATTGGGCCCCCTAGCATCGGAAGAAGTAGACGTGCCCCTTGGGCCCCCCAGCATCTGAAGAAGTTGACGTGCCCCTTGGGCCCCCCAGCATCTGAAGAAGTAGACGTGCCCATTGGGCCCCCCAGCATCTGAAGAAGTAGACGTGCCCATTGGCCCCCCCTTGGATCTGAAGAAGTAGACATGTCCATTGCCCCCCCCTTGCATCTGGAGAAGTAGACGTGCCCATTGGGCCCCCTAGCA
>MTQE01001418.1:1889567-1928465 GCA_014337955.1 Aspidoscelis marmoratus | reverse complement strand
GAAGTAGACATGCCCATTGGGCCCCCTAGCATCCGAAGAAGTAGATGTGTCTATGAAAGCTCATGCCACCAGCCCTCCTCCTGTTAGTCTCCAAGTGCTACTAACTACCTTGCAACATTTAAAATATTATAGAAAACATAAAAACACTATCAGCTAACAGACAAATGATAATATTCTTGAAAGGGAAGGAGGGATTAGGGCTTTTACACTGACTGAAATCAATTGTCTTTACAACAGTAGGCAGAGAAATGAGGAAGTGGCTGGAAATTCAGATTGCTCCTTGTTTTCAGTGTAAAGCGTGGTATCTACATTCACAACTAGGTGCAAGTTAACTGTAACCAGGCAATTTTAAAACAATGCAACCCTGTCAGATAAATTGATATTGCAGAAAAGTTAAACTAAAGTGTGGAGTTAATTGCTTTTCTCAGAAAGTTGCAGGTGCTTTTCTTGAGACATAATGAAGACCATACACATTCATGCAGAAGAAGAAAGAGAGAGAGAGGAGAGGAGTTTCCCGGGTCTAAATACATGTGCTCCTGAAAAGATTAGGATGGTCAGCAGAGATAAGAGATAGATTAAAAGCACTTGTTAAACAAAGCCATGCATGAAGGAAACCTTTACCAGGAATCATGTGTTTCACGCTTATCTGTACAGATGAGAATTACTTGTATGAATGGACCATATGGCCGTTTTGTGGCTTTTCCAGACCGAGCTCCCAAGAACCGTCTCGCTTTTGATTTTGAACTCTGCAGATGCATCAGTCCCTTAACATAGCCGTTAAGCCCAGCTGTAGCAGCTATTATAGACTCAGGAAATTTCCACTGGGACCCCTGCAAGGGGTTGACGGTTCAGCCCCCAGTTCTCCCCAGAAGTAAGCTGTAGCAAGCCACTCCTTTGCCTTTGTCAAGAAAGCTGCGTAGAAGTGCCCAGGCAATCAGCCCAAAGTTGGTTGTGACTCAGAGGTACCCATCAACAAAACTGACCTGGCAGTTATTAGGCTGTTAAAAAGACATTCTTGGAAAGAATAACAGTGTCTTACCTTCAAGGTTTCAAGCTCTATACTTTACTGCTTTCTTAAAAACAGGAGCCATTAGATATTTGTTGACAAAAAGTTTGCCCTGAACACAGAAAGGGAATTTAATTAAAAACTCTTTTAATACTTGCACTTTTTTTCCTGATTGCTTATGAAATAATCTGTATGAAGAAAAAAGCAAAATAAAAGGGGTTTCAATTTGCCCAGTTAGCATTCTTGTAAATGTAACCTATGGTTTTTAGTATATATGTATGTTTTTTACTAGAAAAAATATAAAGGATTAGGGCTTATCCTGGAATTTTTGCTTAAAAATCATTAATCTTCATGATTTTTACCAAATTTGAATTTTCACATCAAACTCAGTGTTTAAAGGCCGGTGGCACCAACCTTTAAGCAGTTCCTAATTCATTTTATTACAGGCTCTCGAGTTTGCTAACTTTCTCCTGTTTTGCTTTGTTTATTCATTAACATGTAAGCTAAACTAGAGAGCATTTCAGCTAAGAAATTTAAAAGGAAAACAGATAATATTTATGAAGTGGCAGCGCAAGGAAAGTTTTTGCTCTAAGTGTTCTGGAAGATTCAACAAAAATCAGGAGACCATAGATCCTGCGTTTGTATCCCAGTCACCTATCCCATCTTAGCTGACGGTGATCACCCAGCGATTGCGCAATGGGTTGTCAGGATTCCATGAGACGAGGAACCGGCGTCAGGACAGAGCCCGGCACCTCCTCACTGGGTAACCTCTCAGGACTGATAGCCAGAGAGAGGCGGCCCTAATTCTGCAGTCTTTTTAGTCCGTACCATCACAAAGGGGGCACAGCTGGGTCACCCGGCTCACTAGTAATTGTGTTTTACAGACTTCTAAAGCAATTGGCTCAGTCAGTCCCAATTCAATAAAAGTAGAGAGCGAGAGCACTTTTGTTCTTTTTTTTTTTACTTGAAATTATTTCATTCAGCAGTCTGTCTTTTTTATTACCACGACTTGACATTAGCACTCCAAGCTATATTAGCATCCATTTCAGCAGTTCAGTAATGGTATTAAAAAAACACTTAACTTCAACGGTGAATGGTTGTATGACAGTGCCATAAAAATCCACATTAAAAAAAACTTATGTATTTGTCCCTGCAATTTTTTTCCCTCCACTTGTTTAACTGCTTCAAAACTCTGCTTCCATTTACAAAGACTCTAGCCCTGAGGGAAACCTAAGCGAACACCAGACATTTACCCCTCAAGTCGCGCTCCCCCAAAAAACCAGGAGCAGAGAAGAATGAGGGCAACCTAAAAGCAAAGGGGGTGAGGCCCTCAAAGGTCTGCCGCTGCTGAAGAACTGGAAGAGAACAACCCCCTCTTAAGTGCGTCTCTTCCAAAACTAACGTCGATGCAAGTTTGCCTGTTGGGTTCAATGGGTAATTAAAATAGAAGCCAACCGAAGAAGGACTAATAAACTCAGAATACCTGAGGTAAAAGACTTTGGCAGTGTGTACCTTGGTGGGATTTATTTTGAACCCAGCACTCTCTTAGCACTTTGGAACGGAACCTTAAGTACCTTGGCAACGCACGATACTCATAAATGACAACATTAGGTTCTAAATTTTGATTAAACATTCTGTAATTAATCAATGGTAGATATGAAGCAGTTGTTGGAGACCAGAGCTGTGAAGTGCTTGAGACATAAAACATTACAAAGTAATTAGAGTCTGCTACTTCACAAGAGAAAGGATTGCCTTCAATAAAGAGGTAAATGATAGCATCGTGTTTATTGTGGACGTAGGCAGCCAGTGCAATATGATAAACTGCAGGAGATACACATATCAGTAATCATCGGCATTATTAGTGTCATTAATCATAATTCTAAAAATATGACAGCAGCCGCCAACTTTTGACCAATTTTCCTTCTGCCTGTTGGCCGTTATAACTTCACTAATAGACTGCAAGGCTCCTGTGTGTGTGGCAGTTTTGCATTGAGAATGTAAGGTTAATTATATTTCAGCTGCTGATTCCTTCTCTCCTTGGAAAAGCCTTAGCACTTTGACAATCCCAGGAGCTTGAGGCTGTTAAACCAGTAAAACTACTTTATTGAAATTTTCTTTGTTGGTCAGGAGTGAGTAGATGTTTCAAATGAGATATAAGCATCAGGCTGGGACAGTTGCTAACAGTTCTTGCGCCAAAGTAATCCTTGGAAGGCAAGCTGGATTCACGCTCCCCTCTTTGCCCGGCCTCCAGAGGATAGATGAAAAAGAAGGGGGGGGGAGCTCTCAGAATTTAATAATCAATAGCAGTAGCAAGTATGAACAATTTTATGAGATTGAAGTTTCAAAGGCTGGAGCTGCTGTAGATACACTGGAGATGGGAATCAGGCATTGAAACACAAGACAATTACTGGAAAATATTGTGGGGAATATGTGTTGGAGCTCATACCGGTTTGTGAAAGAAAGCATTCTATGGTATAAGCTAAAGGAGCAAGTATTGGCCTAATTATTGCCATCATCATTATCGTGACCATTCAGACTTATGCTCCATCCTACCATTGGTGGGAAGTTCAGCAAACAAGACAGTTTACGTCCACTCATGTTATTTGGATCTGGACATAGCTTGAAGAACTTCATGGAATGGTAAATTTCCATTCCTTTCTGACACGGATGGGGTGTTTGTATGGGCTGTTCAGGAAATGAGGTTACTACATAGGGGAGGAGTAAATAAAAAATATTTGAAATTCCCTCACTTGATTCAGCATAAATAAAAAATATTTGAAATTCCTTCAGTAAATTCAGCTTAAAATGTAAGCCACTGGGATTTTATTTGAAGAAGTTTCACACCTCTTTAATTCCAGTCAAGGGGACTACAAACCTAATCAAGTCCACTACGGAGTTGTATGTCAATATATAACCAGGGTTACAATACCAAATTGAAAAGGCAAGATTAGTTTCAAGTGAAGAACCATTCCTCCAAGGGTCAACGGCTGTCCCAATTCCAAAATGGTTTATCTCCCTAACTGGATATCCATTTTGGTCCCAACTAAGGGAGAACTATTTGAAGTTTCACACAGACATGCTTGTCACGCTTTGGCCTATAGTGAATGGTAACCTACTTACGATCAAATAGCTCAACGCAGATTTCTCAAAACACAGTGCTTTTGATTGATGCCAATTCATGCAATATTGCTTTAAGTCATAAAAACATGCACGCGTTAACAAGGCTTTTCAAAGCTGCCTCCCGCTCCCAAAGTTATACATCTATCCAGGTCTAAGCTCTTCCAATCTATCAATGACAAGTATATAACAGTACCTTTGTATGAGGTAATTGGTTTGTGCTAATGAATACGCAAGGAGGTCTCTCTCACCCAGACAAGAATGAAGTTTGGGCTACATATCTTACTGTAGAAATCATTTCTACTTCAAAGCACATTCAGAGGAATAGATCTTGCAAATAGGCGTTCACTGAGACTGAGTTTTGCCCCTCATGGATGGACACCGAAGCTGCTTCACAGGTATGTATAAAGCCGATATTGCTGATGGAGTGGAAACACCTAGATAGCGACTAGAACCCGATAATCACAAACAGCCCGGCTTGTAAAGCTGGCCTATTCTGCTGCCTGGTTGGCTTACTAAAAATGCTTGATAAACACGATTTATTTGATTCATATGCTTAGCTCATTTTGGCAAGGGTGGGCCAGCCTTTTTGTTTAAATATTCTTGACCAGTCTTGGATGTTGAACAGCCCCTCTTAACTCCCATAATGAGACAGTTTGTATCCAAGCAGCTGGTAAAGTGTGAGTTTGAAGTATGGCTTACACCATTCCTGTGTAACTCCGCCACTCCGCCAGGGCTCATGCTTCTCGTTTGCAATGCCTTTTGATCTCTAACGAATAACAATAGTAATATATTTAGAGTGTGTCTCGACCTTCATGCTGCTGAGCACATGCAGCTGTTAGAAAAATGTAATTCTGTTCACACCGTGAGAGTCATCTCACTTAACACCTCAACAGGTATGTACTGAATTACTAGGCCTTTCCATCGCACAGAGCACTCAAACTTTATTTTTGCAAAGAATGGCACAGGTGGCACAATTGAAAGCTAGTGTGGCATTGCCATCCTATGATGCGCTTGCCGAGGTGGGCCGGCCACGTCCTGCCTGAATGCCCTAATAGCCATAGAGTAGGAGCATTCCCATGCATCTGCGGCGGTAATAAATGTATTCCTTTTGCTCCGGCTCTGTATTTTGTATGCAAAAGGCTCGGCCGCCCCTGCCAACCACACAATAATTCTCACTAACATCTTCCGAGTTACAGCATTTATAAAGTTGCAAAGTAGAGTAAACAAACCATCTGTTTGGCTTTACCATATATGTCATGCTCTCTTATTAGCATATTACGATTCATTTAGTAAACAAATTTGGTGATTTTGTTCATGTCAAAGTCAAAAGGAGCTTGAAGATGATTAACATTCCTGGGACAGGCACATTAATACATTGCTTCCTCTGCAAACTTAAGTGGCTTCTCGGGAGAATCACCCCTTGTTGACAAGACAAGACTGTCAATTTTGTTTGCCTGCCACATTAGGGGCCATAAGGGGATGGAAGACTCCGGGAACGAGAAGCTGTATAGGCAGCATCATTCACTGCGAATTGAGAAAAGAAGTCTAATTCTGATAAATGGTCGACCCCAATACATCCTACCTGTTATTACAACAGACGTGCGGTATCTGTGCAGTAAATTAGTTAAACCCCTAAAGAGTTTGGCAAGAGCTTATCTCCAAGTGAATAATTTGAGTGGAGAGGGAGCTCTCTCCGTGACCAGTGTGAATGATTTGTTTCATATTGAAAGGGATGGTAATGACTGGGCTTCACATCTTTAATTTGCAAGAATTTGCTTGTCCTTTATTTCCTGCATTTAATAAGTACTTTACCTTCTTTTTTTTTAATAGGTGCTGAACTGTATTTTTCCTTTTGGATTTTCTTCCTATAAAAGGTTAATATTTTCTCAGATTCTATGCAACTCATAAAAGCTTTAGAAAACAATTGTTGCCCAGGCTGCTGGAGTAGAATTGTCTGTGTTCCATTGTGCGCCACAGAATCACAGCTCCAAACCCAGCCCTGAAGGGTTGGAACGGAAAGCTCTCCTATTAAGTATCATCACTCCCAGAACCATGGAATGCTGGTGCACAGCAAAAAGAAGACAGGCATCATCCACGCCTCTGTGAAACTGGTCTGGGTGCCCCCCCTGCCCCCGCCCCCACCCCATGTAGGAAAGGATAGATTCAAAAAGCAACGGGCATTAGGAGGTTAAGGCCAAGGAATGAACACATTTCATTTTCTGCTTTATAGGTAAAGTCAGTCTCTTTGGGCCTTTTCACACTTTGCAAAAAGGGGAAGTCCACTTAGTCTCTGAGCTGGAGCATTCACGCTGCACGGAGACACCTCCATCCCAGAAGCATCTCCGTGTCTGCCAGAGCATGCCCTGCCCAGGTGGAGCACCAAAATGGGCAAGGTGGCATGGTGGATACACGCCAAGTCTCCTGGTCTCTGTGGCAGTGGTGCTAAGCGTGCCCATTCCTGCCGTTGCCCTGGTATAGGTTAGGGATGGATTGATGGTGCAAAGGGCAGGTGCCCAATCCATCCCCAGTCTTCCTTGGAAGCTGCAAATTTGTCTTTGTCTTATTGGTTCATTATGAATTTAAGTCAAGAAAGGTCTTCGGGATGAGTCAGGGCTGCCCACTCTTGTGCATTTCCAGGTCACACTGTGGCAAACGGTGAGTTCTGGGGCTTAATTTAGAGTTGTGGCACCAGCCTCTTAAGTCAGTTTCAGGCTTTTCCCTGAAGAATCGCCTGTAAGAAGGATGAAGTAGCTCTGTATCTTTTTGTGCAGCCATAAGAGGATGGGTGGAATTATGTACTGAACAATTCACTAAAATGGAAAACTTAATAAAATAAACATTCACTTCATCAATACGCTTTTAGGACAACTTTTGCAAGCCATGGTTATATTTTTCTAAAACACTTGCCACCCTTTGGCTCCTGTATCTTCCCACAAATTAAAACTGCTTTGAATTTCAGTCCAAAATAAACATACAAGAATAAACGATGCAAAGACCAAACTTACTGTCTTCAAAACAGCAGGATGCCATTAGCGCTATATGGCCAAATGCAGAGGTTAAAATTGTTTCCAGAGATACTTTGGCTTCATTCGTCAATAAGAGAAAGGGAACCTCAAGATTAAAAGATGCTGCATGGCAAAAGAGAGTGCAGCCTGCTTTTTCTCTGCCCACAGAAGACCATCAGAGGCAATTCTAGGGGAAAATACAAAATGAAAAGAGAAGCAGGCTTGCGCTTCCAGCATTTTTTAAAATGCAGGTGATAGAAGGGCGGTGCTGGAAACCACGTTTTTTCCCCTCATCTGAGCTGAGAAAGGCAACATCCTGGAGAAGCATGAATGGTCTTTGCAAGCTCTTTCCAAGTAACGGGTGAGCCCTTTTTTCCCACTGTGGGAGACAGAGGAAAAGGGTCATCTTGCCTTTCCATAGAGTACCCTAGAAACAGGCGGCCGGTGTGTGTGTGTGTGTGTGTGTGTGTGTGTGTGTGTGTGTGTCCTAGAAATCCTATATATAGAAGTGTGCAAAGCCACTTAGCAGAATAAGGTTTCCCCAGACATTTCTCAGAACAGCCCATTTGCTCTCTGCACAGAAGAAACGGGTCCCAAACTATGAAGGCCGTAGGAGGCCTTAAGAATGGGAGAAAGAGGGAAGGGAGGCATTGGGCGTTGGACTCTCAGTGGCAACGTCTCAAGACAAATTCTGTGAATGGCTGAATGCTGAGGGGTGCGCCCCTTAAACATGATTATCAACCCTCAGATAGATATGATTTATTTTTAAGATGTTGAGGTATTTGTATAAAGGGGAGCAGGGATGAAATAATTAAATTAGGCACAGTACATGTTAGCATGTTAGCTGATCTCACCCAGTGAGCCTGCATTCATGCGCATTTCAAAAAAGGCAAGTCTGGCTGGCTTTCCGGTGGCTTTGAGACTATTTCAGAATGAGATGGTTCACGCTTAATGGTGTGTCCCTCAGTGTCTCATGAGCATTTTAGGCTAGAGAAAGAGAGGACGCCTCTTCTGCTCATGTGAACACAACCTGTAGCAGCGGCCGATTGTGGCAAATTCTGAAGCTCCAATATCACAGTTTTTGGAAAACAGAAATATATTTCTCATTCAGCTGATGCTGCCTCTGTGATGATCTGCTAGCTTAAAATACAATAAATGGTCCTACAGTTGCCTCCAAGAAGGGAAAACCAAGCAGTGATGATGCTCTGCTCCACGCCTGTTGACAGAGTTTGGAATCAACTTGCTTAGAGCTCTTGGGAGCCAGTCAAGCACATGAGTTGGGGGGGGGGAGTGAGAAAGTGCTTGTCTGGCTTCCAGGAGCCCCAAGTGAGCTTATCCTGAAAGCTGCTATCAGATGTGCAGGTAAAGCCATGGTTGGTCCTCCTGCCTGGTGGGGCGCCAATGAGAAATCACAGGATTTTGTTTATATCTGACATTCCCTCTTGCCGTCTAGAAGCAGCCTACGTTATGTCCAGTTAATTCACCTTTTGTACTTGAGTGCAAAATGCCTTGGATTGACCTTGGCTATTAAGTGAGCTAAACTGGGCAGTTTAGATCTTACTTGTCACAGACTAGTAGCTATTCTGAATTTTTGTTTCACGGTAGTAATCATTAGCAACGCAGCTGGTGGTCCAACTTTAATACTTGAACCATGAACAGTTATGAAACCTGATGTGCCTGTTTTCTTAGCTTCAGGCTTACTAACAATGTATTAAACCTGACATTAATTTAACATACTAAATATATTCTATAAGATTTCTTTTAGTGTATTCAGTTAATGAACATTGTGCTTCTTTGCCACATGTAGCTGGATGGCATTTACCTGGTTCAGTATCTGGATGCATTAATTTCCCCTGCATCAAATCTTGTTTCTGTTGGATACTTTGGAGTCATAAAAGAAAGATAATTTGAGCAGAACACTTGTATTAGCTGTCAGCCTCCTCCACTGCCTTTAAAATCTTGCATGTAGTTCTTCTTGTTAAATTGGTGTGGAAGTGTGTCTTGCCTTCCACATTTCTTTGTTATCCTGTTTCACAGCTGTCTCTAGATTTAAAGAAAGACAATCAAACCGTGCCCAACCCAAAAAGAATCAACAGGTTGTGATTTGATTTCAGTCCGCAAATCATGTAAGAAACATAGCTTAAGAATGCCTGCCCCGATACAGAGAGCTTGTAAATTGATACTGCAGTATAACTTAGGTACCATTCCCACCCACAGGCCAACCGGCGCAAATCCGGATTACTCAGATTCCGAGTAATCCAGGTTCTGCTGCGGGTTAGAGGTGGAGGCCAGGAACAGCACCGACTGTGCATCAGGCTGTTCCCAAACAGAACCCACAGGTGCGCACAAGGACACCTGCAAGCAGCTGCCAGCCTCCTCCTCCTCGGCTGCCTTCCTCTCACATTTCCTGGCTGTCCTCCTTCACTCAGCTTTAAACTGAGCCAGCCTTTTCTTTCACCCTGTTGAAACGGGGAGAGAAAAGGAAGTGAGGCAGCCGAGGAGGAAGAGGCTAGCAGCCGCTCGCAGGTGTGCTTATGTGCACCTGTGGGTTCTGTTTGGAAGGAAGGCAGCTGAGAATGTTAGGAGGAAGAGGCCAGCTGCTTTCCTTCCTTTCCCCTCCCCCCACCTGCCGCTCAACAATGCCGCATCCGAGAGGAGGGCAGCCAGCGGCTGGGTAAGTGAGCGAGGGGGTTCACAGAGGGGAGGCCAGAAAATCCAGGGAAAGAAAACTGGCATGGGGACAAGGCTGGAAAATCTGGAGTGGATTTGGGGGATAGGGGGATTTAATGGAAACCCCCAATCCAAATCCACCACAAATTATAGGGCCTATGGGAACGCGCCCTTAGTTTGATTGATCAACCAACCATAACGTTCAGATACGAATACAGGTGTCACAGCATTTATATAATGCTATAGAGGGTTAAAAGCACATCTCATGTATTAGGCATATGGTTCACAATCACCGATCCCTGCGATTACTCGTTTTTTGTGGCGTTCTATATAATGGGCTGGACTGGATAATACAAAGCTCTGTTGGATTGTTGCGTAAGATGGCACAAAGGCTTAGCAGAAGCTTTGCCAGTTGTGCTGTAGTGGAGTGAAGGCTTTCAGATTGGACATGGTCTGCATCTGCAGGCAGAAAATAGTGGCCCAAAGCACCTTAGGGGTTGTAACACCCACCTACAACAGCCTCAATCCCCATCAAAGGCCAGAAGATTCACTTCCACAATGCATTCTCCCGCCTTTGGTCTGGATGAGGTGTGGGTGGGAGCACTAACCTCCACGTGCTGCGTCTTTTAATATGTGTGGATTCAGCCACAGAAACTAATTTATTTCATTCCATCTGCATCTCGCCCTTTTAAATTCAGTGTTCATAGGATAGAAAGGAATCTTTCAAAAACAGTACAAAGATAATTTAAAAACGAAGACAGAAAACACTCAGTTTTATCTATGTTAAGGATGATATGAAAGTAGAATGTTAACTGAAGTTTGGAATATATTTTGGAATTTGAAACATTTTTAATTTTAAATTCATTTTATTTATCCTTTGAGGTGGGTTACAATGCAAATCTAAAAACAAGATTAAAAACAGGCAGACATTAATACAGAACTAAAACTGGATAGGGTAAGAGCAACACACTAGGAATGTGCACGAATATTCGAAAATTCAAAAATCCAATTCAAATTTGACGAATATTGACATTCGAATTCAAATCGGATTTCATTACATTCGAATTTAGACATTCGAACAGATTTCAGAGGTTCCGAAGCATTCATTCTAATGATTCGAATGGACAGATACATATGTATTATATGTATATCTGTACAAATATTATACGTATTTGCGCTTATAATATAGGATGAAAACGGGATGCATACAGGATAAATACAGAATGCACACAGATACGTATAACAGATACGAATGTTGTCAACATTCATATCTTTAAATATGAATCTAACATTCAAATGAACAGAATCAAATGTTACAGATTTGAATAGGATTTTTTGACATTCGGATTTTAAATATTTGAATTGAATTGAATGTTTTGAATTCAATTCAACTGGAATTCGAATGCAAAAAAAAAAATTGTGCACACCCCTACAACACACTAAAATGTGTTTGGATGAACTCCCAGCAAGCTGTCCATCACTTTAGACATCAATTAATTCACTTTGATGGAAATCTGGTATAGATAGAAAATTCCACGAAGCGTGTTTTTCCACTGTCAAAAAGTACCCATTTTTGCACCCGTTAAGGACCCATCTGGGTGTGAGCCGGATGACCCCATTTCCACCACGGCACCCATTTGTGACCCGATTGTTTCCACCTCCATGGGGGAAATCTGGATCAAATGGGTACTTACTGCTCTTTAATCCAGATTTTCTGTAGACCCCATTAATGGGGTCTACAATAGGGTCTTCTGCCAGAAAATCTGGATTAAAGAGAGCCTGTTTCCACAGGAAACAGGCAATGGGGTCTAGAGGAGGCTAGGGGGAAGGGATGCACCCATGGGGGGGGAGCCCCAAAGTCCCCGTTTCGGAGTGATTTCCAAAGTTACTCCGAAGTCCTTCCAAAGAGATCTGCAGAGACTTCGAAGCTGCCAGTCGCTTCGGAGGGACTTCGGAGTCCCGCGCTGGTCTTTCCAAAGTGATCAGCACAGACTTCAGAGGCGCTCTGATGGGACTCTGGAGCGGCTTCAAAGTCTCTGCCGATCTCTTCAGAGGGACTTCAGAGGGGGAGTTTGTGTGGTCTGCGCTAATAGCGCACAAACCGTGCTGACAGCTCCAGAGCCTCTCCGAAGTCCTTGGCAATCTCTTCGGAGGGACTTCGGAGTCATTTTGAAATGATTTCGAAATCACTCCAAAGCTGGGACTTCAGAGATCACACTCCTCTGTCCCCAGAGACACCTGGGGTGATGGACCGACCCCTTGGGGGTCGATCCAGATTCCCCACATGGGTGCAAAGGTGTGTCCGCGGCGGGGGGGGGTAGCACCCATTGCTGATGGGTGCTACACCTCCTGTGGAAACACATTGGGTGCTTCCCTTAATCCGGATCTACTAGATCCGGATTAAGGAATGTACCCATTCCTTAGATCCGGATCTTCTTAGATCCAGATCTAAGGCCTGCGGTGGAAAAACACTAAAAGTCTAGAAGGGCTCGTTTTCAGATAAACAGGCCTTCCATTCTAATTCATTTAGTGATTAATTTGCTTTTTTCCAAGATGGTGAATTTGGCTTTCTGGTTAATTTTTTATTTCAAAAATTGACATGTCCACAGAGTAGCTTCTTCTTTTTAATAGCTTTTATTGCAAGGGGAGAATAGGAGCCAGAACAGGGTTTCTGAACAAACCATTGTTAACAACAGTGTTGATTGTAAGTTAAAAGCTGCCTTGGAGAACTGTGACAGAAGCATTTTTTTATGCTTTGATACGGAAATGTAAGAATAACTTTAAACTGTATTTAAGGGATGTATAAAAGCAGAACTTGCAAATGTATGCTTTTCTATATGAAGAGCAAAAGACTAGTAGAATTGTCACCATGTCTTACCTAAATTCACAGGTAATTATCAAGTATTCCATATTCCATAAGCTCAAATTTAGGTAAATTAGTTAAATTTTAAGCTGTTTTTAAGCATTATTATTTATATTATTTTATTTACTTTATATATATGATTGTTTATATTTGCTTATGCAAATATAATTTTTAATTTTTAAAAGGGAGGGGGAAATTCACAGGAAATATAAATTCTTTCTTATGTGAAATAGAAGAATTTTGAGGGAATTGATATTTTTTTATGGTTGCCTAAATTTCTCAGCAATGCAACACAAATCCCCAATCAAAACCCAAAGGTAAAACAAAAAACCAAACAGAAAGGGTTGAGTCCCAAACTAGTATAATAACACAAAGGGTAAAATATACCCCACTAGAAATTTAAGTTACTTAAAAATATAAATTTATAAATCAATGAAAACAAATTAAATACTCAAAGGGTACAAATACCCCACTGAAAAATATAGGTTTAATAAGGAAATATCACAGATAATCAAAACAGTCACTTTTGAAATTCGCAGAGTCACATTTGTGAGCTGTTTTACTTGTTTGTTTGAATTACATTTGATTAAGTTACATGTGAGCATATACAGGCCACTGAAGAAGACCTAGTTGTCAGGTCGAAACGCGTCTGGCCTTTTTATCTTTATATTTTACTTAGATTCTTTTATCTTTTGATTATCTGTAATATTTCCTTATTAAACCTATATTTTTCAGTGGGGTATTTGTACCCTTTGAGTATTTAATTTGTTTTCATTGATTTATAAATTTATATTTTTAAGTAACTAAAATTTCTAGTCGGGTATATTTTACCCTTTGTGTTGTTATACTAGTTTGGGACTCAACCCTTTCTGTTTGGTTTTTTGCCTAAATTTCTCTGAAGAGTGCAAGTTAAATCCAACAGAACAATCCCACAAGCAAAGAACAGTATTCCAGTTGTGGCCAGTAATGAGCCCGTTGCCGCATTTCAGGAATATGTTCAGGAACATTTATGTGTGTCGGCAATGCCCTAGTGACTCACGTCCCGTCTCATTTGCCATTTGCATATGTTACTGCCTCTAGTTTTTTCACAGACCCTGCTGCCTGAATTGTTTACATTTGAATGAAGCATGCTTAATCCTACTGACTCTTTAAACAACGTGATTTCCTTATCAATCTCCAAAGGTAAAAATCACAGCATCGTAGTGAATTACATATATACCTAGATGACATTTTCATACCATTGAAGGAAAAATTCTTAAACACAAGTGATATAGATTAAGAAATGAATGTAACAGAATCAATGGTTTTGAACTGTGGTTGCATAATGGAAATCGACTACTATGAATGAACCCATGTTGAGAAGTTATGAACAGCAGAGCTAATGCACTGCAATGAGTTCATCTTTATTATTGCATTACACCTGAATCAATTGATAAAGCAAGGTTTTTTTTAAAGCTAGGAATGGCACTTAATTGAATAAAAGTCAATGTAATTATATTAGGGAAAGCCGGTGGTACTGCTAAGAGTGGAGAAGGGCCTTGTCAACAGGAGTGCCAGAACCTGCCCACTATTTCGGCACATCATTGCCTGATAAATATAAATGGCTGGTACAAAGTTTTAATCAGATTACTGATCGCTTCTGCTGCAAATGATAAGTAGATGGGGACGGTGTCACTTTTTATTTCAGCTGAAACTGACTGCAACTTTTAATAAGTTCCATCAAGGAAGCAGTCAGTCTTGGAATTTGAAATAAAAGTGTTGTACATGGAGGTGGAATGATTATTTAATATGAATCTTTATGTGTTTCATTCAGTAACTCTGGATGTTTTCCACAACAGATTCACTAACTGCATGTGTTGTGGAAATACAATGAAAAGTTAAAGTATGGCCCATGGCAACACCCCCAACCACCTTCCCTCTTGCCCCTGGGGAAGACCTGATTGAACATGGCTACCAGTGATCCAGATTAAATAAATCCTAATCAGATTAATCAGGCTCTGTCTAAAGCAAATGAAGCCATGCGAGTGAGGGGCAGGTCCTCCAAGGTCCGCTTTAATGTCCTGTTCTTGAGGCCTGGATGTCTACCGCATGGACCTTTAATCTGGATTAAGGGCTCGTGCAGAAAGGGACTGTGGGACACTTTGTATTAGGGGTGGGAACGAATGCAATTTTTGACATTTGATTTTATTCGAATCGAATATTCAAATGTTTGAATTTGTACAAATAGAGAAAAAATGAACGTATTCAAATTCGATCCAATTCAGATACATTTGTATCTATTCGTACAAATATTTTATTCGTATTTGATGAAACGAATGTCGACAATATTTGTATGTGTCCGTGTGCATGCATATGCATCCAGTTTTTATCCCGTATGCATCCTTTTTTCATCCCATACGTATCCGTACAAATGCATACAGATATGTACGTAATGCATACATATCCGTACACATACAAATGTCTGAATAATTTGTACAAACAATTCAAAACATTTGAATTTGTTCAAATGTTAAAAAATGAATGTATAGACATTCAGTTCAAATTCACATGTCCAAATTTTGAATGTTTTGAATGTTCTTGCACATCCCTGATTTGGTAGAGATTATCTTCTGGTTGAGATGGCCATGACATGTCCATGTGTGGGACAGGATGCTGGACTAGATGGGCTGTGGCCTGATCCAGCAGGGATCGTCTTATGTTCTTAGGTAGCTGCTTCAGAGGTTGTTTCTGCTCTTCTCCCAGTCCAGTAGGACTGGACCCGACTGGATTGCTATTCCTGTCTTGGAACGAGCCTTATGCCCTTGGAAGGCTGTTATAGGGCTGCCTCTGTGCTGGCTTTGAAGATTGCACAATCTTCTGCGTTTGTAGCCTCAGAGTTTGGTGGCACAATTCTGTGCATCACTGAAATGTGTCCCCATGCTAAACCAGCACTAGTCCTGTCTACTAGCCCCCTGGGCTGGGGATAGACCTATTGAAACAGGTCTGCCGGTATCCTGGTCTAGGCAGCTGTTTTGGCTGCCTAGACCAGGGCATGCTTCATCCAGTGCAGATGAAGCGGCCTAAGCAGAGGACAGGGCTCAGTAGTGCATACAATGCCACACCACTTGAACATTGGCAGTGCCCCTCAGAGACTTCCTTCTTGCACGGTGGGAGAACAACTTCTGAGAACATTCACTACCTGCTGTGAAGATGGATGGTGACAGCACGAGGCCTACCTGCAGCCTTGTTTCATTAGACACAAACAATCGCTGACTTCTAGGGTTGTTTTGTGTGCATTCCAAAATAGGGTTCTGCTGCAGCTTTGAAGCAGTCTGGCCCAGAGGGAAAGCAGCCTCTGAAAACCTCAGAGCATGCAAAACTGTAAATAAAAACTGTTCAGGGTGTGGTTGTAGCTCAGAGCGGAGGGTTGCTGGTTCAGTCCTCAGCCTCTCCCCTAAAAAAGTATGTCTCGATGGCACCCAGAAACAATAACAAAGAAGTTACTTCGGGTTATAACCCTATGGGTGTCGCAAATCAGCTTTTTTGCTTACACCTAATTACAAATCAGTTTCCTCTCTAAAATACATATTTTTAAAGAGTCATTAATTACCCTATTTTAATGATATCTTAAGCTCTTTTTTAAATGTACATTTTAAAGTGTCCATTTTGTGTTTCATATGTTGCCTTGATTATGGCTTAAGAAGGATGTTCTCAACGGTGGATTAAACATTTTTAAAGACAAAACTATTTTTTAATCTAACAGCTTGTTCTTTGGGTCATAATTTGGCAACCACAAGATTGAAGCTAACACAGGTTGTATTACTAAATTTAATGGTTTTCCCTTCTAAAAACTATTCGGGATTATTTACAGAAGAGAAGAAACTATAGCCATGATTTTTTAAAACAGATTTTAGATCTTGAATACAAATTTAAAGTCACCATCTGCCCTTATAACACCTATGACCTTGGTTGTGAATTAAACCTGTTGCACAGAGAAAGGAGAAGCCTCCCCCCCCCGGTACCCCAAAATCATCTGGGTTGACCTAAATTTAGCCTCCCTGGGAACAGAACAGAGAGATACCACCGAAAAGTTTCATTCCTGGTCGGCCTCTTCTTTGCCTCTGTTAGAGGAGGGGGTAAGAGAATGGCAAGTGTTTAGTAGCAGTATATCTTCCACTGAGTGCAGTGACTCCATTTCCCCCTAAAGATGGCAGAAAGTGTAGCACAGCGGTTCTCAGCCTGTGGGTCGGGACCCCTTGGGGGTCGAACTGCTCTTTCAGAGGGGTCACGACGAGTCTCCCACCGCCTCTCCTGCCCCCTCCCAGCTGCCCCACCCCCATGGTTGGGGGTCTCCACAACCTGAGGAACTGCTTAAAGGGAGGGGTCACAGCATTAGGAAAGTTGAGAACCGCTGGTGTAGTATCTATTTCTGTGCTCCTCTCTGGTTTTACCACAAAGTCCTCCACAGCCCAGTTATCTCCTGACCTCAGCTATTTTTACATTGAATGGCCACTGGACATGGTGGCCACAGCTCCAACTGCACGTTTTTGACGTGGATACAGAGAAGCAGGGGTCTGATTTGATACTTTGACATTTAAGTGTTTCCTCTATTTCACTTAGTAACATTCTCTTTGAACCCTTTGCTACATGAGAAATAATACTGTTCAAGGGGCGGCGATCCTTCTTTCGCTTATCGCTGCCGGATGTGAACGTTACCCCCATCCCTTCAAAACAACCCTGTGGACAATGAGTGTTTGCTGTTGCATGATTTAATATTTATGATTTTAGATTGAAACGGTTGGGCCGGTAACCATCAGGACAATAGTGTGAGGCGATGGGTGACAGAAAGTGAACTCATGGCCAAAGCATTTTAGCCTGTGTTTTATTGTTTGAAGGTTCTCTTTTCTTTTCTTTTCTTTTTTTTAAGCCAGATGTGACTGGATTGGAATGTGAATTTGTTCTCTTTCTTTTTCTCTCTATCTCTTTCTCTCTGTCTCTTTCTTTCTATATCTCTCTCTGCCTCCTTCTTTCTTTTATGATCTCGATTTAGCAAAAGATTAGAAAGCTGATCTTATCACAAGGTAAGCTCAGCCTTCATAAGTGCAGTGTGGTAAATGTATAACACACATCTGTGCTTAGGGGGGAAACAGTAGTACAATGCCTCTCTTGATATGATGGTTGTTTCCTTGGGACCGAATGAACCTCTCCTGAATACGCCTTTCCTGCCCCTCGCCCTTCAAATTGGACATATCTCTCAGTAGTCCTTCTCCACGGGGAGAGATCTCTTTTGGGGAGCCAAATTTACTTACCTGCCCATCCTTTAAGACAGAACGGCCACCTGCCTTCTGTCCAAGAGGAGTAGGTTGATATCCTAGTTTGCTGTATTTAATAAGGGAAATGAGTTATGACAAGGGATGATGAATCATGTAAACAGATATGGAAAATTGGCTCTACGTTATTCTACATTTCCCTCCTGCTGCTGCTTTGATGTACACTTGGGTTTTCCTGCTACATTTGGGAGCCCAGCTGGCTGAGAGATATGGGCTCGTTGAAGATGTTATTTGAACCCACGTTGAGATAACATAAAGAAATCTGATTTTATTGTCTTTAGATTGCTACACTTTTGAGTCACAAAAACTGTGCAAGGAACACTTCACTAGATTAGGAACCATGAGCCCAGACTGGATCGGGATGTCCATTTCCTTCACAATACACATTTGAGCATCCAGCATCCGATGTGGTTCCTTGTCTTAGCCTGGGCATATTCTGTGCAGCTACATCTCAACTGGAAACTGCTTTCCCCTGTCCCTTTTGCTTGCCATGGGGCAACTGGGCGTCTTCATTAGTGCATAGATGCAGCTCACTTTTCCAGGGGTCCCATGAATAGAGTTTGAGGATCCACAGTCTGGCCAAAGCTAAATGCACAGGTCCACACTGGAGTCTCCCCAGAATGCTTAGGCCATTGGGCAGTTTTTCTCTTCCAGCTGGAAGATTCCATGGTTTCCGTTCTGCGGTGTGCTAGATGCTGGGTACTAGCCACATTGGGCAGGATTTCACCGGCAGGGAGGAGGATGTTCAGGCCCTGTAGCCTGAATGTGCTGTGAGTAATGTCATGTGGACATGCTCTCTGTTGTAAGACGGTGACAGTGAGACAGTGATAGATCTATTGGACTTAGAGGTGTTTAGTAATTTTTTTAAAAAATAAAATAGAACAAAATTGTATTCTATTTAAAAGGAGACTTCAGTTTGCTTAATTTATTATTGTCTACCCCCTCCTTTCAAAATTAGGTGGCAGGGGACGAGGCGAGCAATGAATTTAAATAGAATGAGTTCTCTGAATCAATAACACCGATCAATATAATAAGGCTGTGTTTGTGTCACATGGATGTGGCTCAGTCTTAATAAGAATGCCACATTCATCAACGGCTGATTTGGACGCCGCCTCAGCATAACAGGAAACGTTGCGGGTACCAATATTGACTTCCGCCCGCAAAGCATGGCTCGTTACCGTCAGAGGTGAGGCATCCTTTGCCAGCCCCTCGTCGTCTTAGTCCACAGTGTCTCTCGCAGATCCGTTAGTCCTTTCATGGGGTGGGAGAGGTCCCGTTCCAAATGGAAATTGGCCTGAAAGTTGTTGGCTTTCTCCAGACCGGTCTCTACTGGTTCTCTTTCCCCCTTTAATGCCCCCTGTGATTTCAGCTCTTAGGCCCAAGGATATGTATTCAGAGAAAGACTTCTCTCATTTTCCTCCTACCTGACCAGTTTTCCTTGAACAGAGTGCTGTAGCCCAATGACGAAAAAGTCCAAGCTGTGTTGCTCTTTAATTTTGCATAAGTTACATGGCCCTAAACACACGGGCAGTAGTTATTTTTAGAAATGTCAGACAATTGAAAAAGAATATAATTTAGTGTGTATTTGCAGCATTTTGCTTTGCACTTGAAAGAACTTTTATGTCCAAATAATACTGGACTTCCAAGGAGCAGAGCTAACCCTAATACTATTGCATGAGAGTTCCCTTCTTGCTAACTTTATTTTATGTTGTCAGGTTTGTGTTATGAGCTTAATCAGGGATACAGCGTGTGTTTTCTTTGTCCTCATCACCTCCCTTTTTCTCTCCCAGACACAGTGCTAACATAAACCTGCATCGTAAACTGTTGACCAAAGAACTGGATGACATGGGGCTGGAGAATTCTCAGCCCACACTTAGCAAGGACCTCCGAGACGAATTTTTGATGAAGATCTACGGTGCCCCACATCAGCTGGGGTTTGACTTAAGGGAAGACACCTCGTCCCCCGCAGGTACTGAGGACTCCCACCTGAATGGCTATGGAAGGGGCATGTCGGAAGAATACATGGTGCTAGACCTGAGCACCACCTCCAGCATCCAGTCTAGCAGTAGCATCCATTCCTCGAGGGAGTCCGACGTGGGCAGCGACGAGGGGATTCTCCTCGACGATGTTGACGGGGCGAGTGACAGTGGGGAGTCATCACACAAGGCCGACCCCCCGGCCCTCGGGGTCGGCCTGGGTGTCGAAGCCCCTGGCTCCCTCATGTTTAACAGTGTTTCCATGAACAACGGGGGGATCGTGTGTAATATTTGCCACAAAATGTACAGCAACAAGGGGACTCTCAGGGTGCATTACAAGACGGTGCACTTACGAGAAATGCACAAGTGCAAAATTCCCGGATGCAACATGATGTTCTCCTCGGTCCGCAGCCGGAATCGGCACAGTCAGAACCCGAACCTGCATAAAAACATTCCCTTCACTTCACTAGATTAGTTCAAAGACGGATGCGCTCCATGCCAGCTGCCACAGAAGGTCTTATTCCTTGGAACTGCCATTTACAGACTATAATATAAATATATATAAATATAAATATAAATATATATCTTTTTTTCTTTTTTTAACAGAACAAAAAACAGGTGCTTCCCCCCTTTTTTCTAATTTGTTTGTTTGTTTGTTTAGGGTTTTTATTTTATGGGTGTTGGGGTAATACGTTTAAGCTGGGATGGCATATTCCACTGCTGGAAGTCGAAGCAAAACACCAAGGAAAAGCCTGCATTTTTAAACCCCACTTTAGTTACAAAATCCGTGGTCATCTCCAAAGAGACTGCTTCTTCTACCTTTGACTGTTGCTTGTAGTCTTAGAAAAAGAAGGGGAAAAATTGGAAAACCTAAGGAAACACAGCGCTGCAGAGAGAGAGGAAAGAAAAGGGAGCGAGAGAGCGAGGAAAAGAACAAGTTCAGTCGTCTTTTGTGCATTTTAGCCCTTCGAGCGAACGGACCGTCAACCTCACTTGGATGTTACACTTGTATATAGTATGCCTTGAATGGCCCATCATGTAAAACAATTGTATTGATGGTGGTTTAACATGTTTTTTGTTTTTGTTTTTCAATTTTATTTTGTTTTGGTTTTTTACATTTACATTTACATCCAGCTGTTAGATATGTGGGGGGGGGGATAGTTTGCTGGCTAGCTCTATTCATTTATATTCGCTTCAGTGCACATTTAAAAAGAAAAAGAAACACAAGGTCTTGTTTTTTAACTACCTGCTAGAGATGCATAATGAGGAGGTGCTGGCATGCTTTAGAGCACCTAAGCTGAAAGAGTTTTGTTTTCTTTGTTTAAGGATTTCCCCCCCCCCCTTCCCTTTTTGGTCTTGTTAGTATTACATGAATTCCGTCATGCACTTTTTCTTACACAATGTGGGGATGTGTAATAATATCCATACCCTTTTCCCCCTTAAAAGTATTGCCATATTTTCAGCGTCTTATTAATTAAGAGAAATACACTTTATTAGAAGTGGGCTGGTCAGTATGGGGTGAAAATGCCAAACAAATACGTGTTAATTGAAGACACAGAACTGCCAACTTTGCACAAGTTTTCAGTAACCAAAATATATTCAGCTGCTATTGGCAGTGGGGGGGGGAAATCTGGGGTATTCGGAAGCAGAGAGAAAATATACAAAATAATGATGGTGATGATAATTCTTAGATTCTAAATATTATACACATTTGCAGGAATGCAGAGTTACCCAGTTGGAGAAAGGGGAGGCATTTATTTATCTGCAAAAGGGTTGGTTTTCAGGAAATAAATGCCTGAGGCTGCAATCATATGTATGGTAATGTGCGAGTAGGTCCCATTGAGTTCAATGAGTCTTATTTCTCAGCAGACTTATATAGGGTTGTTTAATAAAGCCCCAAGTAGATATTATGGAGAGTACATGGTTGCCACCAACATTTGTGTTCCAATAATCTTTCCAAATAATATTTAGAAAAGGCAGCTAAATGGTACTCATTGTGGGGGTTTTTTCACTTCAGTTTATTGGTTGCAATTCGCAGGGCTTGTGGAAACGATGAATCTAATGGTATTTTGTCACATGGTGTTTTTTCTCTAACCCACAGCATCTGGAAAGGCATGGGTTGACAGAAGCCAACGCATGGCTCTAGTCTTGAGATAGGACTTCATTGACCTGAGAACTGAATTTGTATTTCTGAAATTAATCTATGTGTTCTCTACTGAAGACTTGGGCTTTAGTTGCTTTAAACAGAAAACATTTCTGACCTCTGCAAATTCGTCTGATATGCACTGGAAAGTGCTGAAATACGATTAAGGCTTTTTTCATTTACACTTATTGAAACAGTCCAAAGCCATTAATGAATCAAGCTCTCAAAGCTTGGAAAGTGTATACTAGTATTCATTCCTTAGGGTAACATCCCCTATTGGTTATGGAAGGGAGGTGTGGTGAAAGACTCAAAACATATCTCAGTGTTGGTTTGGTTTTTTCCTGGAGATTTGGACTTTCCCAAAAGGATTTCTCAAAAGCATTGCATGAAAGTGCCAAAAGGGTGGAAGCCAGTGAATGGGGAAGACCAAGAGAAGCAGTTCACCAAGTTTCCTTTTGTTTCCGATGTTTGCGCGGGTCTTTTGCGCATGGCAAACCATACTGGCAGGCTGCATAACCACAGCCTGCTTGCCCTGATGGAACCTTGGTTGAACACAGCCTGTGGCCAAGATCATCATGAGGTGTATCATGTCACTTCTTCTCCTTTTACTACTTCGATAAAAATGGGTTTTGTTGAAGAGCAAAACTTATTTGGTTATCTTCAGGTTCTAAGTTGAACCCGATGACTATTTTCAACCACTCTTAGATGCAGGTGAGAAACTGTCGTCCAGGCTGCCGATTTCTCGAGAGGAAAGAATTCCTCTTCTTTGACCATAGTTAGATGTGGCTGAATCCTGTTGTAGCCATCAAATACTAGTCACAACTAATTTAGAAAGATTTTGCACTGGCTGGGATACAAGGCCAATAAGTGTATTATGAAGCCTCCCTTCTGGACACTGGCAAGTCCACCTGGGACCCCCCCCCCTTAGACTGCCCCACTGTTTGGAAGGGAGCTCCTATAAGGCTGGCTCACATGGGGTACCAACCAGTGCAGAACCAGCTTTAAGCTCTGCGTTCAGTAAGACTGAACTACAACTAGTTTTAGCTTAATCGGAAACATTGTCCCAGAAGGGTCTTTTCCCCTTAAACAATTCTTTAAAAAGTTCAGTCTATCCATATGTGTAAAAACAGCCACACCACCCACCTCCCCTATTCCAGAACCCTTAACTTGAGCCACTTGCCTTCCTCAAGTTACAGAATTCACAGTATTACCAACCAGTGTGTATGTGTATATATATACATATATATATACACATACATATATATATGTATGTGTATATGTGTGTGTGTATATATGTATATATAATGTTTACATCAAAATCTTCACAATTTTTGCTGACTTGATCTTTTTATTTGTGCTTTGTCTTTTTTCCAAGTCTTAATTACTTTTGTTTATAAAGCTGAATACAGAGACGCTTTGTTTTGTTTTTTGCTGCGTATGTATGGTATGCTTGTGAAAGGGAACATAGAAAAGTAACAAGGTGTGTTCTTCCCAGACATGTGGTCCTTAGTAGTGTTATCTGTACTGCACGGTCTCTTTCAATCCCCTCCCCCAAGCTATTCGGAACCAAGCGAGAAGAAATATTGAAAAAGCAAAACAAACCTAAACAAATGGCTAAATGATATCTGAGGAACAACAAAAAACACTGTTTTTGAAGTATGTATGGTATAAATAAATATCGTTTTTAATGAAAAACACATTTGAGGTATATAAATAATTCTTTCCTGAATAAATCACCGTTCTGCATTCTCATTTTACTTTTGTTTCTGCTAAAGGTCAAATGGGTTGGGTATAACTAGACTGGAAACTTAAACATCATCAAGGAGGCCTTATTCAGCAACATCTGTTTGGAACACAAAATAGAACGGGACGGTTGATCATTATAGCAAATCAAAACGCACACACATTTGAGTATTAACATTCTTTCATAGCTAGCCAACGTGTGCAAGAACGGGAGCGGGAATGATAAGAACCTAAGAGGAGCCCTGCTGGATCAGGCCACGGCCCATCTAGTCCAGCATCCTGTCGCACAGAGTGGCCACCAACTGCCCGTGGGCATCTCAAGCAGAGACAAGGGCAAACCTCCCCCTGCTCTCGAATCCCAGCAAATGGGCTTGGTTCGTGTGCAGGTTGCAGTAGTGACAGGCAGAAGAAGCCCACATGTGCGCATACATGCAAACACATCCCTCCCGTGGCTTTTCACTTTAGTGGTTACAAATCTCTTAAGTTGACTCAGTCACACTATGGTGGCACCACAGTGCCACGTGCCTTGCAGAATAAAGCCACCTTTGGGGGTATGTGTAGCATTCTGTGTTCCCCACAACAAAACTTGGTGCAGCGCTCACACCCTCAGCTTCTTTCCTTCCCTAATATATTGACATAGCTAAAATTCCAGGGCATGCAGCTTATTGGTAGAGAACTTGCATTCTGCATGCAGGCCCAAGGTTATTATCTTCCAATCTACATCTGGGCCGAAGAAAATTATCCAAATCCCTTGCAAATAAATGCCAGGTCATGAACTAGACGGTCTAATAGTATGACTTTATGCCACAGGCCTTCCAAAGGGGAGAGGGGGGATTAGCATGCTGGCAGTGCAGTCAGTTGTCACAGAATATTCCCACACGTATCACTGTTGGCCAGTGCCGCTTCTGAATAGTGACTAATTGGGCAAAGGGGCATTGAGGCGCACAGGGGTACAATTAACCGGCGTGTTCCCGTGCGTCTGAGGAGAGGACCGCGGCTGTATCAGAAGACTGGATTTGACCAACAATTCGTTCTAGGCGATGCTGTATCCACCTCTAAAATTCTTGTGAGATACTGCCCAGTGATTAAAGTAAGTTGAATACTCATAGAGGGCCTACAATTTAAAATGTGAGTACAAGATAACAGAGCGTTTCCTTTTGTACCTCGACTGCTGAAAACAAGGAAACTAAAGCGTTGACGCTAACTGTAACTTTGTATGGATATCAACGAGTTTCCTAGCTGGCAGAGCCGACATAGTGCCCGTGTGATCACTGTCCCTTCCAGACCACGAGCCTTTCTACACTTGGCCCTGTAGTTGGAGTGCAGTGCGCTTCCAGGTGGAGCATCTGCACTGGAAGGAGCTCTTTCCAACTCAGAAACGTCTCCTTCCCCTTACCCTGTTGAGTGGCATCCAGCAGCAGCAGCCCCGTCTGCTACGCTATGGTGTACGGAGGGGCGCGTGGCACGCCGCGCGAGAGCGCTTGTGCATCACGTGATGTGCTGGCATCACGTGATGCGTACAGTGCATCGCCGTTATCCCGGTGATGGTGCTGGCACACATGCAGAGATAGCAGCATTGGGGCCTAAGATGGCTGTGTCCAGGACACGAATCAGCACTCAGGTAAGTGTCCAGACATGGGGGTGTGTGTGGGGGGGTGTACTAGCATTCACAAGTGTAAGTGCCAGTCCACACCAAAGGAAGTTCACCATTCCCGTCCACCAGACAGGACAGGAAGTGCAAACTTCCCTGAATTTTTATCAGCTTCAGGGTTTTTCAGGGCTCAAAGGTGCTGCACAAATTTATGCGATACCCTCCCCACGCCACCTCCCCACATCTGGTTCACCAGCCTCGCCTCCTTTTCTGGAAATAGGCCTTTGAAATGCTAATAATGAGTCAGCACTTTGAGAAATTTAAATAATAGTGTTCTGTTAGGTGGGCTGCTACCACAGCCCCAGTTCATTTGAGAGGCATTTAGATTTAGAACTATGGGTTTATTATGTGAAGGGGGGGGGCAAAGCAATCCATTTCAAAAGGCCCCTGGATCCTCCACCCCTTGCACTGCCAGCAAACTGAGATAATTAAAAAAAGCAGTTCACAAGTCCTTTGATAAAACTGATGGAGAAACAGGAAGTTACAGATGGTTTATCTGACCTAAAATGAGGAGAGAGATCATGATTTGTAACATTTATTTCGACATCAAAGCCCAAAGGTATTTTAACACCCTGTCCCTTTCTATATGGCATGTTATCCTTCCACATGCTATTGCAAAATAAGGGATGCCCATAGCACCGTCCATCCACAGAGGATGGGCCATAGACTAGACTAGAGCATCCAAAATGGCACCCTAGATCATTCTACCAATAGACCAGTAATGTGGTCCACTGCTAGCCCAGAGCCTGTGTCCTGATCTACGAAGGTATGCGCACAACACATCTCCATAGGGCGGGATACAATGGGAGGCTCTTTTCAGTAGTACTCCAAGAAGAGATGTCAGAAGTGGCAGTGGAAATGGGAGGCTCTCCTGGAACCTTTGAAGCCCAGCAACAAAAGATGTTGGAGGACTGATGCAAAATTCAACCCAGAGTTAACCTAGCCTGGCTTGGTCCAGCCTATCCATCATGGGACAGTCCAGTGCAGGATATGAAAGTAGGGCCCCAAAAGAGAAGAAATAAGCACTTGTCATAGTTTGGGTGAATTTTGGCTAGTCTCTAGCTTGTTTGCAGTAGACGTTTTAGACAAGTGTTCAGAGGTTTACTGAATTTAGGGCCGGCACTTCAGGTGTTATAAACAGAGGATCTTTGTGGGGGGGGGGATTAATGGGCAGAGGCTTAACCACACACACTAATATTCACCTCAAAATCTCTTATTGGACTGCCTTAAATATTTTCCCCAACACTCTAAAAGTGGACGCAAGGCAGGTGAGTTCTGGAGGGCACTTTTAGGAGCCAATGAACAACTAGAGTCGAGGTACAGATGATGAAGTTCTTCTCTCCAGGTAGCGTTCGTCCTCACTCTCCCGCTCTTTTGTCAGTCGCAATTGTCAACACATTTTTTTTCTGCGATTGGTTATTCAATAGCAGTTATCTGTAAGATAATTCTTGATCCAGCAACCTGACCCGAGCAACCTACGTCCCGCCTCTTCCATCTAGCCTACCGTTAATTTCAGTGCATATACAATTGCTTTGTGTTTAATTTATATATGTGGCTTGTACTTCCCCCTCTTGTTAGCCGTCTTGAGATGTTGTGAGAAGTATACAAATAAACAAATTCAGTTCTTTACGTTTGGAACTGCATGTATCTGGAGGAAGCTCTTTGCGTAATGTTACTGCTGAATTTTATTCCACATGGAATTATTTGAAATGTCAGTAAACTGTAATATGTTTAAATATCTGGGCACCGTAGGAAGATAATAACGCAGCCTTTTTTTGTGCATGTTTTAAACGCTGGGGATGGCAGATGTAGTACACCATTATCTCTGGAAACTTGATTGGTAGAAGGTTTTTCTTTGCTATGGTGTTTATTAAAAACGGCCAATGGCAGTCCGAAATCTTCTCACGGCAATCACAGCCGTCGCAGGCCAAGGATAAAGGAAGGTGGGAACGGAAGTCTAACAGGTTGGTAATGCTGTTTCTTTGTTTATAGACATATTGAGTTACGTGGAACATAAAACCACAGAGACAGGAGCGGAGGCTACTAGGGATCTACACAGATGGATTTCTGACCTTCAAATCCGAGCAGATTCGAATGCCTTAAAATCCAATTCGAATCTGTAACATTCGACTCCGTACGTTTGAATGTTAGATTCGTATTTAAAGATACGAATATCAACATTTGTATCTGTTATATGTATCTGTGCGCATGCCGGACACTGTGTAAGACTGGGTGGGCCGTAACCTTGATCCAACAGGGTTCCTTGTAAGTTCTTGTCAGCACGACGTTTGGTACATGCACTGTGATGTTCTTTTCACTTAAGAAGGTAGGAAAAGGTTTGGACTGTAGCTGCTACAATGGAAATGGCAGAAACTAGATATAGCCATAGAATGACAAAGCTGTACAACTGCATCTGAACTGCGGTTCCTATTCAGATTTGGGGTCCCACACTTCCCCCCATCAATGAAAATAATACCATATACTTCCACCCACCTTACAATGAGTTTAAGACAAAACTGTGCTGACCAATACACACTTGTTAAAATACCATCAGTCTAGGGATGGGCATGAATATTCTAAACATTCGAAATCCGATCAAATCCGAACTCGGATCGAATATCTTCACGTTTGAACTTAGACATTCAAACGGATTTCAAGTGTTCCAAAACATTCGTTCGAATGATTCAAATCATTCAAGTGTACAGATACGTATGCATTACATATGTATCTCTACAAATATTATACATATCTCTATGCATTTGCGCTTATAATACAGGATGAAAACAGGATGCCTGTGGGATAAAATGGGATGCATGCAAAATGCATACAGATACATATAACATATACAAATGTTGTTGACATTTGTATCTTTAAATACGAATCTTACGTTCAGACGAACAGAATTGAATTTAACGGATTCGAATCGGGTTTTTAGCATTCGGATTTTAAACTTTCGAATCGAGCTGAATGTTTTGACATTGGATTTGACTCAAATTCAAATGCAAAAAAAATTTTGTGCACACCCCTGCCTGCATCAGACCAGTGTGCCAAGAATGCATGAAAGTATTAGAACTGAAGTGTTATGTGCCTTTAATTCACAGCTATCCATTTTGTTTTCATAGAGTGAATGTAAAAATGCAGCCCCCCCCCAAATCAACCTTCACCCCTGAAGCAAAGGCTCAGAATGCAAAATGTGAGCATCAATTAACCTGCAACAGACACAGCAGTGACATTATGGTAACAGACGTGCGTGTAACATAAGTGCTCAGTCATCAGATCATCTTTTTTAATTTAGAAACTGCAGAATGCACAAGGTCCCAAAACTGACAAATTTTTGGATGAAAAGAGCAGAATGCAAGAACTTACACAAGCTAGACAACTGGGCATGTTTAACCAAAAGCATGCCACAGACTGTTATAATTCACATTGTAAAAGAGAAACAAATTTACGCCTAATGTAAATGCTATGAAATAAGATACGAGTTTGATATTTGCTGTTGGCAGAATGGCCGATTCTTAGATCTTCTATCAGTACCACCATTTCAGTGCCATTTTGTCATTAAAATATTTGACATGGGATAATATCTAATGCAGTTTGACAGTATGTAGTGGTCTGTAATGACCCATGCTGTTTTATATTTTAATTTTCCCAAAATAAAAGAACTACAATATATTTAAAACATAATAGTACTGGCATAAATCCAAATCTAAACTGCAAATTTTCACTATTGCACTTTAGAGAGAACTCTTGCCTCCCAGACCACGTTGTTCCTTTAAAAATGGTAAAAGAGTTATTTGTTTGACTGGCTGGGAATTTCAGTGGCCTGAACAATTTGGGTCTGGTCCGTCATGTTTCTAGAACTCATAGGCAAATGAAGGTGCAAATCGGTGAAGTGACATTGCTAGTTCCTGTGTTGTTGGTACGACTTGGTTCAGTAACTGGGTAGCCTGAGAGGTATTCGTATTGATTCCTCAGAGGCAGCAGGGCGACTGTGTGATGGCGGGGAATGAAAGTTTTGGTGCTCGCAGATCCCAGGACGGCCTTCTCAGTGGTGCGCCACCACCGTCTGCATTTCCAGGGGGCTTCATGGAGAAGGAGCCCCCAGCACATTCCAAGCTGCCAGGACAACGGGCCTTCCTGAGCTCCCAGGCCCGTCTCTGCTCCTTCTTCCCACGCACTGCATGATCTGGTGAGAGCCGCTAAGTCTTCCAGGACCTGAGCCTCACCTCACAGCATTCCATTGAAAAAGGGCCCAATCCTGCACACACAGGTCCAACTCATGAGAAGGCCATCAATCTCAGCTGCCATGCACAGAACCGGCATTTGTCAATGTAGCCTGGGTGCCAGCAAAGAAGATGGGAAGCTGCTACAGCCAGGCCATGAAAATGATGTTAGCCCCCCAACCCTCTGAGGTAAGTGGAGACAAGCAGAGTTAGCTGCATTTTCAATTAGCTAATTCTGGGATATTTCTTAAATCACTGATGTTTAGATGCATCCCACCCCCCCACCCCCAGTTTGGTCTAGTGGTTAAGGAGCCGGACTCCTCCATGAAGCCAACTGGGTGACCTTGGGCAAGTTACTGTTTTCCTCCTGAGCTCTCACAGGGTGTTCTGTTGCGAGGAGAAGAACAGGTTTGTCAGCTGCTTTGAGTCCCCTTAAATGGGTGATAAAAGCAGGGTAGAAAAGCCAGCTCTTCTTCTTTTTCTTTTTTATTTCACTGGTGCAATAACAGAGTAAACAGCTTCTCTCATTGTTTCTAGTCTAGTTTTCTTCTGGTCAGTTAATGGGCCAATATGCACTTGGCCCCATAGTCCACAATAGGGTAACTACTGCTACTCTGGTGAGGAGTAGGGCTGTGACCGAATATTCGTGACATTAGAAATTCATCTGAATTATTCCATTCAAACTCAAATCGAATGTTACAATATTTGTATGCTGGCATTTGAACAAATATGAGTGTTTCCAGACATTCGTACGAATACTTTGGACACTGGTTAAGCTGGGAAAACGTATCAGATCAGGAACGTACCTGTTCATATCAGATACGTATTGAATGTTCGTACAAATACATATAAATATATTCATATCGAATAGAATTTTACCATATTTGAATGCAGCTGATTCGTACGAACATGGAGTTTTGAACATTCGATTCTTTTCGAATGCCAAAAAACCTTCTTGCACATCTCTGGGAAGGAGTATCCGCACTTTCAGGAACCATTTCCGGTGCTAGGAGTCATGTGAGGTGCCGCGCAAGCGTGCTGGTACCTCAGGTGACCTCAAACGCGATTGCACATGCGCAGAGCCACACTGGCACATGTGCAGTTGCGCCAGGCAGCACGAAGAAGATGGCAGTGATCGGACAAGCCCAGACACAGGCGAGTCTCCGGGCATGTGGGACTCAGTTTGGCGTGTCCTAGTGTTTAAAGTGCAAATGCTATTAGACATTAGTGGTTTCTGCACTTTTCCTCTCTAGCAGATGGGACACCAAGTGCAGAAACATCTAATAATATAAAATAATTGCACAGTACTACAGTTCAATTAAAAGGAAATGCTGCTAATTAATGTTACAAACAATGAGAAAAAAAACTCAAACGAGAAGGTGAGTCATGGTGGCAGATATGGTTTCCATCTGTCCTGAACGTCACTGCTTGGCTGTTCTAGAACTGTTGACAGAACTGTCTTTGCCTCTGATGGTGACTATGGTGTTCTTGTCTCAGACAGCGAATGTGCAGGGAGTCTTTGGGATGGTGTTGAAAGGCCATGCGGAAAGAAAGGAGTAACTGTAATTCTTTCTCCCTGACTTCCTGTCTTTCTTCCTCCCTTCTTTGACTGACAGCATCCACAGTCTTATTTCTATAAGTAGGCAGAATACTCTTCAGCCAATTCTTTTTTGTTTCTGAGTTTAATCAAAGTGTCTCCAGACATGGGCTAAACCCATGATTCTTCCCAGACTGTATTGGGAATGCTGTACATAACTGTAGCATCTCCAGTATATCCCAGTGAATCCAGACAATAACCTGCAATATCCAGCAATGATGCCATGTTTCCTGCTTATAAGATGCTGCTTATCTGTCTGCCAACACCAAAATGAAGTGGGCAGGTACTTGGCTGGCATCTGGACAGCGTCCCACATGTAAAAGCTGACACTTGACTCCCACATCTTATGGGGCAAGAGGAGGCAATCACGGATCTTCTTTAGATCCCCACCATCGCCCCTTGCCACGTGGAGGTACCCTCAGTTTCTGCGTTTGCCACGCCCTCAGCGCCACACAGTTTTTTTCATTTCCATTTTACTTATATACTGCCTTTCCAAAATTAATTTTGCCCAAGGCGGTTTACAGCAAACAGAAAATAGGCAATGCAAAATAATAATAAAAATATTATAATAAAAATACATGATACAAATTGTACATCATACGAAACATTGCAAAATAAGCCAAACACACAAAGAATCACCTCCTCCAAGATGTCCATGCCCAGCAGGCTGGAGAATCCCCCAGAGGGCAGAGGGATCTAGGCTGCCACCTCCAGACCACCCCCAGGAGAGATGGCAAGGCTCTCCTCCTTGGGAAGGGCTTCTGGCAACTGAAAGCCATAAGCATCTGTCTTTTATGGTCTCTGGTGTAGCTGAGACCAGGCGGAGTCCAGAGCAGCTGACCAAAGGCCCCAGTCACACGAAGAATCGCCTCCTCCAAGATGTCCTCGCCAAGCAGGCTGGAGAGCCCCCCAGAGGGGTCTAGGCTGCCACCTCTAGACCACCCCCAGGAGAGATGGCAGGGTTCTCCTCCTCAGGCGGGGCTACCGGGTTTCCTTTATCCCACAATGCTACCTAAGTAAATCTAAATTCCCCCACCTTAATGCCTTCCAGCAACACTGCAGGACCATTCCTTCTCAGACAAATTTATGAACGACAGATGTATCAATGGCTACTAGGACGAATGCCTAGGTGCATCCTTCAGGCTGAGGTGGGGGGGGGAGAAACTGGGGCGCTTCTAAGGCCATCTGCTGGGACTCGAGAGCAGGAGAAGGTTTGTCCTTGTCTCTGCTTGAGATGCCCGTGAGCATTTGGTGGGCCACTGTGTGCGACGGGATGCTGGACTGGATGGGCTGTGGCCTGATCCAGCAAGGTTTCTCTTATGTTCTTATGTTCTCAGTTGTCTTTTCAGGGAAGGCACTCATTATTAATTGGGGGGGGGGAGGGTCAAGATTTCATTTGGCTGCTTAATCAAAACTTGATTTTAAATGGAAGGTTTCACATTTCTTTCTGGACGTTGTAGAGGTTCATCCTACAGCAACAGAATGCTGTTCATAAGATAAGAATGTTCAGCCACCCTCTTCCATGCCAGTAAGTGTTGGGATTTTATTTTATTTAGTGCTTGTGATGTATCTTTTTTTCCTGCAAAGGTAATTTTATTTTATTTTTTTAAGGATACAGGGATAACTGCTCTGGTAATCTGTTGGAGGAAGGAAGGAAATGTTCTGAATGCGTCACCCGTCACCTCACAGATGTGCCCCAAAATGAACAAATTGAGCCATCTGTTGGAAGGGCATCTCTGCTTAATTGTGAGAGAATTACCAATCTCCGCCTGCTGCATCCCTTGTAACTCTTTTTGGGGCATCCCAAGGCCGATCCGACCCCGTAGTCTTCTGTTTCGGGTGCAATTTGTGAGCCTTGCTCCCTCACAACCAATTTTTAAAAACAACTGAAGTAATCCGGCCTGACAGACGGCCTGGGGGTTATGAGCGCCTGAAAACGGCCTTCACGTGTTTTGGGGAGATTCCTGAGCCCAGAACAGGAAAGGGTTGAAGGGCCTTTTTGAGGTGTGGCCGCCGTTGCCTCTTGCCATGACGGAGCGGCGTCGTTTTTAACCCCTTGCGTACTAGAGTTGTCGCCAAACACCGTTTTCAGCCCATCTCTCTCTTTTAATGTGTTGTAATAAATTCATGTGACCTTAACTGGAAAGAATAAACAGGGAGAGAGGGAAGAGAGAGCAGGCCAAGTCCTGATTTGTAACGAATAGGGGGCCATTACAAGGCGGGAGGAAGACGCCTCAGTCCAATTTTGCCTCGTATCTTTCTAATAACTTGCTTGTCACTTTATTACCTTCAGCTAATGTGAACGCGGCTGACAAAACCGTCACGCTAACAGCCAGCTAGGCCCCCTCTCCGCCCGCCTCGGCTCTCCCAGCTCCTTATTGTGCTGGCCCTGAAGGGACACAAACTAATAGTCTCCTTTCAAGTTCAGGCCATCAACTATAAAAGGATGTGTAATTGCCTGTTTATCCCTCGTGAAGGGGAAATTGAGTACAAGGGCCGCCCTTCCCTCAGAGGTTCCCCGAAGTAGGCCTGTGTGCGCGCCTGCCTGCCTCTGTGGCGGTCGTGAGCGGGGAGGGGGAGGCCCGGCTGGAGCCCCTCAGTTTCCCTTTAGGAAGCCCAGGGCTCCGTCCCGTTCCCAGGCAGACGCTAACAAGATGCCTCCTTAGCAAAAGGTCGGCAGAGAAATGCTGTTGGTGGTGGCGCTTTTGCTTGCTTATGTAGAAACTAATTGCCTTATGGCAGCATTAAGCCACACTGGGCTGGCTGGACATCGGCACACGGCGAAAGGAAAGTAGAAAGGCCCAGTTTGCGCAACGGCTCTGTTCTGCTGGGGAAAAAGCACAGTCTAGAGGTTGCTTGACAACCTGGTGCCCTCCAGCTCACCCCTCTCGCTTTTGCCCCTGTTGTTAAAGATATCATACCAGTTGCATCGCAAGGGCTGCAAAATCAGTCCGATTACACCCGTATCGTCATGTGATTGTGCAAATGCATATTCAAATCAATTAGGGACCAGATTTTTTTTAAAAAAAAAATCCTAAGCTATGAAGAGTAAAATAATGCCTGTTTGGTGCCTACCGTCCTTCTTAAGCCCAGTGCAATATATTGATGCAGTTTTACAAGGAAACTGAAAAGCGTATGGATTTTCACCCGCTGTAACACAAACATTTATAATTAGCGTGAATTAAAACAGCTTTCTGAAAAGTGTTGCAGGCCTGTTTATAGCAAGAGCAGGGAGATTAGTGGGCTCCTCTAATCTGGCTGGTGGACCAGGGCTCTGCTTAATGGCCTTGGCACAAGCCAATCGGGGTTCACTATGGCCCACTTGAACACCGGCCGCTCATTCACTCTGCATGGGCTGACAATATGACGGCCAATTAAGTGCCAGTAATTTAATAAAGATGTTTCCACAATGATAGTAATCTGTCAGTAATAAGAGATTGTGCTGGAAACGAGGAAAGACGTCAATATTTCATAGTCTGAAGACTGCTGAGTGTCTGCCTGCCTCTCTGTCTATGCTGTCCATCCATCCATCCATCTATCCATCCATCCCTCGGTCCGTCCGTCCATCTCTCTATAATTTCTATTGATCGTTCCTGAGGTGCAATAATTTCTAGTCACCTGACACTTGCTAGCCCAATCATTATCCATATTCATCAGAGGCAGTATAATGAACAAAGATATTGATTAGGCAGGGCAGCTGGAGAGATTTCCCAACAGTGCTAGCTCATGTTGATAGGTCTGCAATGGGAATACACACAAATGCAACATAACTTATTGTGTTCTAGGTTCTTCAATTGATTTTTGTTTCAGAGGGCGGAAAAAACAGGCAGTGGCTCTCTTGTGACCTTTGGCTATAACCTCTCTCGAAAGAAGAACGAGAAATGACGGCGTGAATAAACATTCCCTCTTGTGTCAGCTCGCAGCTTTAACATCCGTGCCTTAACCCACACTTGTCTAAGAGCACTGAGCATGCGAGCAAGGGAGCAGAAGGCGCAATTAGCCCCCTACACTTGGAAGCTTAAGCTGAAGAGCACGATGTTTACTCCCTACGTGTCACTTTGGCTTAAGACTAGCAAGGCAGAAAGGAAATTGTCTCTCGAATTAATGGTGCCCGTTAACTGCAGCCATATTGCAAATCTACAGTTTACCACTATGTAATAACAATATCAGTGTCCCAGCGTCAGAGTCGGCACTGCATGATTCCCCCACAGATTCACAGAGATGCGTGTGAGAGAGAAAGAGAGAAGGAGAATGCATGCATACCTTTTGGGGTTGCTTCATGCATTTAAACAGAAGCTAACCACACAGAAAATTTATTTTTTACTTACCTTCATGCACCTGCTGCACCTCACCAGTGTTCTTCTGAAAATGGCATAGTAGTAAATTAATCTACACCAAACAAAGAAGAACCAGCTCACATGTTAGGACAGATCAAAGCGTGGATGGAAGAGGCCTTGAACTCTCCCGCTGTGCAAGCAATCAATTAATACAGCTAAAAGGAAGGAGCTCAAACTGCAGCCCTTCAGGCCTTCCTCAGTTCTGGCTGGGCCCGGGATTGCCGGGAGCCGTAGTTCAGGAACGTCCTCTTCTAAAACATGGTAGTTGCAAGCCTCGGGAAATAGCAGGCTCTTGATGAACAAAGTAGGTCCTGGACAAGCTTCTCTGTGGAAGCAGAACCCAGGCAAGCCGTCTGAAAATGGTGTACTTGATGAGATTTATGAACATCTCAAATACATGTATAGATACGTACAAGAGTAGTTTTCCGCTATTTAGAATAATTAATAAGGTGGAAGGTTTGGGAAAGCAGGCGTGCTTAGAAGTTGTTGGACACCTCATGAATGGGAGAGGGGAGAAATGGCTGTAAAAGGAGCGGTCAGCACACTCGGGGGCAGCCGGACATACCCTGAACTAATGCACACTGGTTTGTTAGCTCAGTTTGAAATCCACAGTAAACTCTGGCACAAATTGGTGATTCCAGAAATCAGCCAGATATCAGTCCATAAAGAGGGTGATGGTAGCATTAAGGCGGCCTAATTGTAGGCGGCCCAAAGGTCACATTCAGTACGGCATGTATCCATGAATGGCCTCTTTAGGTGGGGCTTCCACCCAGCGCTTCATGGCAACAGTGTGTTTTGTGCTGCATTGCCCAGACCCCACACACTGCACTCTGGTGTGTACTAGCCTGCCCTATTGTGGGACAGTCTGACACACACAAGGAAGCGATGCTGCGTGGGGTGTATTCTCTGTGCAGGGACCTCGCAGACTGGCCTTTTGCCCAAGTGCAGAAAGGCCTTGATTGCACCAACCCAATAGGTTTATCGTATTGATGGCCAACTGCCAAGCAATAAGTCTCAAGTTGTTTAGGGCCTCCTATGTTAATATCAAGTTCTTGAATCTGGTCCAGGAATGCGTTGCATGTCCTTAGTCAATACGAACTGCTAAAGGCATGGGATACACTGTGGAGCAGAGATGGGCAGAACTGGGTCACTTGATTTGTGATACGCAGCAAACTGGAGTGTTCCCATGTAAAGAAAACTAGGGATGTGCACAAATGCATTTTTGCATTTGAATTTGAATCGAATCGAATATTCAAATATTTGGTCTGAATCAAAATTCAAAAATCCAGATTTTCAAAAACCCGATTCAAATCCAGATTATCCGGATCCATATTTTCAAAAATCCACTTTGAATTGAATGATACAAATATCGGGAACATTCGTATCCGATTGTCGAATCCATTTGCATCCCGTTTTTATCGAGTTTGCATTCCATTTGCATCCCATTTGCATCCCATATTATATTTGCAAATAGACCCGATATTCAGATGTGATATACGACATCTAATTCAGTCGAATCATTTGAAAATCCGTATCGGATTTTTGAAAATCCGGATTTGAGTATCGACATTCATTGAATTTTAGTCAGGTTTTTGAATTTTTGAATGTCCGCACGCATCCCTAAAGCAAGCCACTCTGTTCTTTGATAAGCCCAGTTCAAAGCAAGCCTGAACCAAGGGCAGTTTGGTGCAGTTCAGCCCAATCACAAAGCTAGTCTGGAGTGAACTGTCAGATTATTTCAAATATAGGTTTCTTACAGATGTCCATGAATGTTACCCAAGTCTTCAGCTAGGCAGGAGGTGCATATTTGTAGGCCCCCATTTGCCCACGAATCAAATTTTACTCACTCCCAGCCTCCCCTCCCCTCCGGCTGTGCCCCCTTACCCCTAAATGCACCCGGCTGCGGTCTCTGCCACAATTTGCACGACTCCCCGGGGCCCAAATAGGCCTTCTGGAGGTGTGTGCACATCTACCCCATCCGGGAATCACACAATTGTGTGTGCACAATTCCAGAAGGCCTACTTGGGCATCGAGGAGCGGGTGGCCGTGGTGAGAGGTGAGGAGGGGGGGCTGAGATGGGATGGGATGGGAAAGGAGGAATGTGGAGGGACCAAAATTTGCCAACTTCCAGTGCCATTCCAAGTCTTCCAAGAAGAGTCCAGGCAAACTCTGACTGATGGGAATGAATGTTGTGCTCACAAGCGTCATTCTGCTTGCGGCTGTGTAGCCCTGGCCGCCCCACGGCAGCTCTTGTGCCTCCCACCCTGAGAGAGGCCACGTGTGGGTGCTGCCCCCCTAGAAGCGGGCCTTGGCATGCTTCCCTCCTCCTTTATGTTACATCTTCATTATTTGTACGTGTCGCATTCTGTGCAGTTGCTCAGGCTCAGCCAGCGCCTCAGAAGTTAAGGCCTGTGTTCTAAGTCATTAAGTCCAGTGTATTGTAATCCATAATTGTGGAAGATTTAAGGTGTTTTACTTTATTATTTGATTGGGATTGCAATCTGTTTTCTGCTCTTCACACGGAGGCCTGTCAATTTTTACTGCAACTTTTAATTGTGGTCTCATAGTTCAGGTGCCAGCATTTTCTAAATCTGGCTTGCTCACACAAATGTCTTTTGCTTAATCAGTCTGTGGCAACAGGGATGGATGAAGATGGGGAGAGTCACCGTCCCCGACTGTGCTGTTCAATCTGCAGAGGTTTAATTGTCTCTGCCATCCTGAAAGCAGCCCATTGACTCCCTTTAATGACTTTAGCACCCAGGCTCTGAGGTTCCATCCCCATGCACGTTTTGGTCTGAATCAGATTTGGGAAGGGGCTTCCCAATGCATTTTAGATTTGGTCCAATTTCCGCAGACCAAATTGCCCAAACCAGGACCAAATCTGGTTCTGGAAAAAAACTTCTTATTGTGGTTTGGTGGCTCGGCACGTATTGCTTTGTGAACTGAGCCTGTGCATGGGAACAGTCCCAGGCTATTTGGGGAGGAGATTGGTGCTCGCGTCAGTGGGAGGTAGGGTTTCATGTCCTGTGCTCCCGGCATGCTCGTCTCATTCCGAGCCCGGGCACCGAAGAGGTTGGTTTGCGTGTCGCTCGCGGAGCCGGGGGGGGGAATTATCTCCAGGGTGCAGGCGGCTACATCTAGCCACCTGCACCCCGTAGATGGGCGAGATTGCTTTCGGGGGGTGGGTGGGGGCTTTGGGGGCTTTGGGGGCTTTGACGGTCACAATGGAGGCGGGGGGACCCTTGGGTGACCGGA
>MTQE01001418.1:1875104-1888602 GCA_014337955.1 Aspidoscelis marmoratus | reverse complement strand
GTCAGGGAGAGAAGCGTGTGCGAACGCTTCTCTCCCCGAACGGCCCGGGATGCTTCGTCCACGTGGGAACGGATGCATAGAATCATAGAATCATAGAATGGTAGAGTTGGAGGGGACCTCCTGGGTCATCGAGTCCAACCCCCTGCTCAAGGCAGGATCTCCTAAACCATCTCAGACAGATGGCCGTCCAGTCTCTGCTTGAAGACCTCCATCGAAGGGGAACCAACCACCTCCCGTGGCAGCCTGTTCCACTGGTTGATCACTCTTACTGTTAGAAATTTTTTCCTAACATAAAGTGCCCTGCATCTCGAACACGTGGAAGACAGCCTGGGACGAGCCGGGGTGCAAACCCGGCCATGGCAATGTGAATGCTGCGTCCCGGGCTGTCTTCCACGCGTTTGAAAACCGCGTGTGCGAAAAGCTCTCTGGTTGAATCCTATTTGGACTATTTTTGGGGACTATTTTTATTCCGAATTGAGTTCTTGTCAATTAATCTGAATATAGGCATCGCCATGCAGCTTTTTTAGTCTTGGTTTTGGGACTATTTTTAAATGTAAAAACAGGGTAAGGAAGCAAAACAGCAGTTTTAAAAAGAAATTCTACCTGCAAATACTTCCTTTTTCACACCTCTCCCTTTTGAGATAACCGGCAAAAGTGCACTCTTGCAGATCTGTGAGGCATCGAACCTAGCATGATTAAATTTGGGGGGGCTATTTTTGAAGGTAAAAAACAGGGCTTTTAAATACCCCCCCCCATGTAAACCCTGCCTGCAATAAAAGAAGCAAATGTGAAGGGACTTTATTAATTACTTTCTTTTTCATAACTCTCCCTTTTGAGATTATCAGCAAATGTGCATGATAAAATGTATCATTTCAAAGTATTTAAAGTATTTCAAAGCTTCTCCCATGTATCCAGTGAAAATGTTATAAAAGCCCCTTTAAGTAAAAGACAAGTAAAAACCCCTTCTCCCCCCTTTGTTTTTTGTTTGTTTGTTTTGTTTTGGTTTTTTTTTCTGTACCGTAGGGAGCTTTTGCAAGCATGGAAAGGGATGAGGGGAGCTTTATAACTGTAAAAAAACACCCACAGCTGGCTGCCATTGGCCAGGAAGCTAGATTTCCATCCCAAATGTGGGAGAAAATAAGCAGACTTGGCTCCAACAAGGGGACTCAGTCCTGCTTTCATCAGGACATTTTTTCTCTGGATTTGGGCAGGATAGACCTCATAAAATCCGGGAATAAGGAACTGCATGGGGATGCTGGGTGCCGAACTCGGATTCAATTTGGATTAATTACAGTAGCCATTGGGACACTCCTTCCCAAATTCGAATAGAACATTTGGTACGCTTCCAAGGGCCCAATTGACGCTGTGCGTCCCCATGGGCTTTGGATCTGTCACACAAAAAGCGTACCAAATCCCCCCAAACAGTGCCAGAAGGGTGCCAAATTTGATACCTGAAAAAAGAAGTCTTGGCGCTGTTTGGGGAGCCGGCACGCATTGCTCCGCGAGCCGGGAACTCACATGGGGACGCTTGTGGGCTATCAGGCAGGAGATTCACGCTCAGGACATGGATTCAGCAACCAGATCCAGCAGCGCCACCTCCTCTCCTATGGCATTCTCTGTTGTTCCCATTCAAGCCAAAGTCCATGCCTCCTGTCAGCAATGAGAACTCTCAGCTGTCAAGCGCCTCTGCCGCTAAATCATTGTGGCTTTCAGCATTATTTTTTTAAAGTTCTTTCTAGTAATGAAGCTTTATTTGTGCTTCTTTTTGTGCCTCCCACTCCAGCTCTGGCTGTCTCTGCCGCTAAGGGAGGGGCGGGTTCCTCACTGCTGAGAGTTCTGATTGCTGACAGGAGGCACGGACTTTGGCGCACCTCTGCTCCTACGGGAACAACGGAGAATGCCGTAAACTGAGAACTGCACCTTAATATCACTTTCTCCGGCTTCCAATCCAGCTTCCAATGAGGGCAGAGGGGGCAGAGAGGAGGTGGCACTTCTTCCCCATGCCAGGGCTCGGCACGCTTGTCTTGGGGACACCTGCATCTGTGCCAAACCCCGAACGCAGCCCCCCTTGATGGGAATGACATGGGGAGGCCCGAGATGCGTTCCTGGTCCCACGCCTGGCCCATGTGAGCCAAAACAGCGCCCAAAGAGTGCCAGACGGCCAGCATGGGGACGTGGCCACTGACTCTTCAGGCTCGTTTTCTCTTCTGCTTTGTATTTCAGGTTTCTGGGAGGCAGCTCTGAAGAGAGGGGTCTGTGCCAGGGCTGGACTTCTTGGCTTGAGAGTAGTTCACTAATGAGTCCCCCCATAGTTGAGCAGGTTTTCCCCACAGGGGGCAGGGGACTCCAGGGTCCCGAAAAGAGCAGGTAGTTTCCAGATAGACTCCGGAAAGTAGAAACCAGTTAGAATCCAGGACTCTGGCGTTCAGACACACCTTATAACTCTGATGATGGATGAATTTCTACTGGAGGAAATTCACAGAAGCGGTGAGGGCAGGAAGAAACAAGTGCACCAAGAGATTCAGAGTGATTATTTGCACAGCTAAGTAAAATTAGGTCCTGTCTGCAATTGTTACAACAATACCGTCCACTGAGGAAAAGATCCGGCGCAGAGGGAGGAATCTGCACTTCAAACTGTGAGCCAGGTTGGTCTTGTGGTTAGAGGGTCAGAATCCTATTGGTAGTCTCCCAGTCCAATTCCACTGTCCTTCATGAAGGTAGATGGGTGACCTTGGGCTAGTCCCACCTACTTCTCTTGCGGGGAGAAAAATAGAAAGCTTTGTTGGCTGCTTTGAGTTCCCTTAAATAGGCGAGAAAGGCAGAAAAGCCAACTCTTGCAGGTCATAGAAAGCTAGGAGAGTTTGCTAACACTAGGGAGGAGAAGGAGAGGATTAAAAAAGATCTAGATAAGCTAAAACAGTGAGCTGAAACTAATAGGATGATATTTAACAGGGACAAATGCAAAGTCCTACATCTTGGTAAGAAAAATGGTAAAAATGAATACAGAATCGCAGGATGAACATGAGTCAGCAATGTGATGCAGCTGCAAAAATGGCAAACACCATCCTAGGATATATCAAGAGGAGTATTGAGTCTAGGTCACTAGAATAATTATTCCTCTTAACTCTACCTTAGTCAGACCTAATCTAGAGTCCTGTGTCCAGTTCTGGGCACCCCAATTCAAAAAGGACATTGACAAACTAGAGCAAGTCCAAAGGAGGGCTACCAAGATGGTTAGTGGTTGGGAAACCATGTCGTACGTGGAACAGTTGAAGGATCTAGGAATGTCTATCCTACAGAAGAGAAGACTGAGAGGAGACATGATTGTGATCTTCAAGTACCTGAAGGACCGTCACAGTGCAGAGGGATTGCCCCTATTCTCACTTGCATAGATGGGAGGGCTGGAAACAATGGGATGAAACTTCAAGGGAGTCAGTACAGATTAGATATTAGGAAAGCCTTCCTGACAGTGAGGGCGATCAGTCAGTGGAATAGGTTGCCATGGGAGGTGGTGGGTTCTCCTTCACTGAAAGTCTTCAAGCAGAGGTTGGACCTACATCTGTCTGGGATGGTTTAGGAAATCCTGCATTGAGCAGAGGGTTGGACTCGATGACCGTGGAGGTCCCTTCCAACTCTATGATTCTGTGATTCATTCCCTTGCAACATTTGCACTCTGAAGACAGTGCAGAAACTGGGGCAATTGGAGTGGGTTCTTGTATGCTGTAGGATGGCAGTGGTGTTGCCGAATGCAGACCTCGCAGGCTGCCCAGGGTGACCTCTCTGTTTAGGTATGTCCATACAGGCCCATAGACCCTTTGAGAAGTTATGTGGGCACCTGTATCAGATACTTTCATTAACATTCTGCTTCCAGGTAGAAAGTCACATAGCATCATCATTATGCCTCCTAGCTTACTCTAAAACTGGCCACTTTAAATGATGTCAGATCCCAAAGAGAAAAGCCTACAGGAATGAATACACGAGGGAGCAAGTAAAATAAAACCAGATAAATACAAGAGGGAGCAGATAAAATAAAATCCCTGGGTTACCTGGTTCCTCTTCTATTTATTCCTAAATCCTAACTGATGCTCACACGGTTCTTCCCACCTCTTTAGCGGCCTATGTTTACAGCTTTTTCAAAAAGAAAACTTCCTTGTTCTTTATTATTGTTTTATCTTCCACGATTATTTTACTTTTTCCAGCTTATCTAGCACTGCCGGCAAAAAGCAGGCGCAATAAATCTTAGTCAAGGCATCTCAGTGTGGGGTGAATAAGCAACGCTGACGCTGATTCCTTAAAAAAACTCATTTCTTGTAACGTGAGCTCTGCTGAGGATGGTCATGTCAACTTATTAGACTTTTTACTTGGCCATATCGATCCTGTTCTACACTGATGCGGCCCATAATGCTGGCTAATGTTATTGACGAGCCATCAGTCTTGCAGAGAAGTGTGGGGCTTGCAGCTCTTTCTGAACCACAAAAACCTATCCGTGGACAATGATGGAGGGAAAGAGAAAAACGCAAGCCAAGCACTCAGGCCAGTTTCATTCAGCGTAGGAGACATTAATGAAAGACGTACACTCTGTCGGAAGAGACAGATGTGGCTCTACAGCAGCCATTTCTGTATAAAATAATTATGAATGCAGAGTCGAATCCTGGGTTTTTATTACTGCAAGCATCCAACACCCTTCTGTGCTTCTTATGTTGCTGCAAACAAAATTCACAGGGAGGCAGAAGATGTGCAGGAAAGATCCCTTCCCGCTCTGTTTTTTTTTTCTTTGAAGGTCAAATGCACACACGGAAGAGCCAGGAGCTGGGGGAGTTCTGTGAGGTTTTCCTCTGGATGATGAATCTTTTGGCCCCATTCAAGTATTGATTCCCAGATTTTCCGAGGAGTAAATAGCCAAAATTTGCTTTAAAAAACCCTTGGAAAAACACTTCTTGCTCTCACCTTTGCTGCTAGCCTACTTTAATTTTCCCCAATGAGAACGCTACCGAGTTATTTGGGGCGCGGACCTGTCCTTTTGGCCAATGCCTGCCAGATGTGGGTGGGATTTCACAGCTGCGAAGGTCTCCCCCCTCCCCTCACCATGCCTGCTCTGAACACGATCGCAAGAGGAGAAAGAAAGTACCAGCTAGCCTGAAAAGATATAATTGTAGCAAGGAAATTCTTGCTCAGCAGTAGATATAATTTTCAAAACTCAAGCCTCAAGCCATACTTTGTTGCAAACTTTACAGAAACAGAAAGAGAGCTGCCAGCCTCTGTTTTCAAAGAGAATTTGCGATGTCGGTTCTCCTATTTAAGCACAAACAGGAAGAACCATCAGGGAGGGAGATTCCATCTGAAAAGGAGAGAGTGAAATTGCTTTGTTCTTTTGCTTAGCTGATTCTACCAGGCAGAATGTTAGAATGTCCATTCTGACAATAATCAGGGGCAAGGATACAGGGTTTGGATCCCCGCCCCATAAAGTCAGGGTATCATGCAAAAGAGAGAGGGGAGGTGTTCCCTCCCTGTAAATCTGCATAAAAAGCCATAAATGGGGACATGAAAAAAATGGATTAAATGCTGATTAAATTAATACGTATTTAAAACCCAGTAAAATAGTCCAGTGGGGCTGAATGGGAACTCAGCCCTAGAGATCTAGTTTGGCTTCCAGACACCCCCTGAGGCAATTGGAGGTTACAGAAAGGAGTCAAGCCACATATACTGCTCTTTATGGTTCACCTATATCGTGCTCAGAATACATATACATTGCAGTGCCTTCTCTGTATCTGCTCAGTGTTTTCTCCCTGAGTCACCTGTTGTGTTACAGAGGATGTGTTCCCAATGTGCCTCAGGCCAGGAGTCCCCAACCTTTTTTGCACCAGGGACCGGCTTCCTTTTCCATGGTGTGGCGGGGGATATGGCTGGGGCGTGGCGGGGCAGCTTGTTGCGGCGGTGTGGACTGGCAAAAAAAAAAAAAAAAACCCTACGGTCTGGTACCGGTCCACGGACCGGTGGTTGGAGACCCCTGCCTCAGGCGGTTTCACCAATGAGCTTGACCGTTCCATTGCTTTGGTTCTCAAGCTGGCTCATACACAAATGAAAGAGGTGCAAGAGAAGCATTTCCAGACCTGCTTTACGAGGACTGACCTTTTCGAGACTTGGAGGGTCAATGGAGCCCTTTTGGCGGAGGGTGCTGTAGAAATGGACAGACTTCAGTGCGCCTCCAAGGTGGTCAGGATGGCCTGTGGAATGATGGTTAGGAAAAGCTGCTGTTTGGCCTCAGCCTAATTCAGAACGCAGAGTGTCTCAGCCTAATTCAGAATAAAAGCAATTGCTGGACGGCAAGCAAGGCCTTTGAAGGAGACGCTGTGAGCAAGTGATTTACATAGTTCACCAAGCTATCACAAATATCCCATAATTCTAACACATTTTGTTTATTGAAATCAGGAAGGGAAAGGAACAGGAATGACTACCAAAGAGATCAGTAAGAGTCAATACAATTACAAGTTCTTGGGATGAGTGCATCCCATAATACTGTATGTTGAAGGGAAACTCACTTGCAAAAAAGATACCTTCTTCCTTATCATCCTAGGCCTCATTAAAAAAAAAGGAAGAAGAATTAAACTACATTTGATTCAGTTCTAAAAAGAATGCCCTGGAGCATTTTTGTTTCTGCAACAGCACAGTAGGCCGTAAAATGTCTCCTTGTTATCAAACAAAGAGAATATTATATTATCACGTCATCCTGATCCTGACGCGTCTTTGACTTCTCTTGCCTGACCGACAGAACAGACCGCCGAAAATTGCTGTGCTGAGTAGCATCAGCAGAAGAGCTTGACCTGTGTCAGCAGAAGACGTCTTTCTGTACGCAGGGCCGGGGCGAGAGGTGCAAGTCATCCACAGCGGTGAGAGCGTGGCGCCGGGTGGAGGTGCCAATCAAGTTGCAGCCGGGTCTGGAGAACCACAGCGACCTCGCTCGGGGGTGCGTTTACAGCAATACTTTGGCAACTGATCGTCTCGAGTAAATAGTCGTGCGCAGGGCTTAGTGGTTACGGTCAAGGAATCTGGCATTCTTAAGGAAATATCAGAAGCCCAGTGAATCGGCTTGCTGTCAGTGGAGGGCAGGGAAAGGACTATATAATGCAAGGAATCCTACAAAATTGGCTGCCAGTTCATTACCAGATCCAATTCAAGGTGTTAACTCGGGCCCCAAATATCTAAAGGAACGCCTTCTCCCATATTGACCTGCCCGTGCCTTGAGATCCAACGACGAGGCCCTGCTGGTCGTCCCAACACCTTTAGTAGTGAGACTGGTGGGCACCCGGGAGAGAGCCTTTTCAGCAGTGGCCCCAAGCTTGTGGAATGCCCTCCCCCTCGAGGTGCGCCACGACCCTTCCTTGTATTTATTTAGGAGGGCTGTAAAGACTTGCCTCTTTGCCTTGGCCTTGGCCAGTTACAATGACATCACTATCAATGCACTAGGGAGTGCATGGTTTCAAACTTGTTGAATTTTTAAGGTGCTTTAAAGGTGCATCTTGTTTTAATCTGTACTTCATTTTAATCTGTATCTGTTTGAATTTGTATCCTGTTTTAATCTGTTTTAATCTGTTGTTACCCACCCAGAGACCTTCAAGTATGAGGTGGGATAGGAATGTAAATAAATAAATAAATAAATAAATAAATAAATAAATAAATAAATAAATAAATAAATAAATAAATAAATAAATAAATAAATAAATAAATAAAATCCAGCGTCCTTTGCCTCCCAGATGCCTCTCAGAAGGATTTGGGTTGGCTGGCCAGAGAGTGCAAAACTGCTCCAAGGGGTGGCATGTTTCCCATGGCAGAAATGCCACCCTTTCCCTTTCCTTTTCACGATCTGGGCCTTTCTGCACTTTGCCTCCTACCTGGCTTCCGGGGTGCTCCCAAACATCTCCTTCTGCGCAGGAGCGCAGTGGAATAGGGGTGCACACGAATTGGGGTTTTTTGCATTCAAATGCGAGTGGAATGGAATGTCAAAACGTTCAATTTGATCTGATTGTTTAGAATCCGAATGCGACAAAATCCGATTCGAATCGAACACGTTCAAATATATTTGTTCAAATGTTAGATTCGGATCTGAAGATCCAAATGTTGAGAACATTTGAATTTGAAGATATGAATGTTGACAACATTCGTAGGTATTATATGCATCTGTACGCATTTCATACGCAATCCGTTTTATCCCCGTATGCATCCCGTTTCCGTCCCATACTATCGGCGCAAATGCTTACAGATACGTACGAGATCCGTACAAATAAGTATGTAATACGTATGTATCTGTACGTTTGAATCATTCAAACAAATGTTTTGAAACATTCAAAATTTGTTTAAATGTTTAAATTTTAATGTGAAGACGTTCTATTTGAATTTGAATGTCCACATTCGATTGAATTTCGAATGTTTAGAACATTTGTGCACATCCCTAGGTGTGGAGCACAATTTTGTGCTTCACATTGTGCACTTGACTGAACCAGAGATTGCCTTCCTCATCTCTGGAGGACCCATCCGCACCTCTGTGGTGCTGGGAAGGTCAGCAGCCAGCACATCACACAAGCACGCTGGCATGCCAGATGACCTGGAATGTGAGTGCGTGCGCATGATGCATCACCATTGGCCCCATGATAGCTCAGGCACACAAGCCCCGGCATACGGGCAGAAGGTGGTGGCACCTGGACATGTGTTCACACACCTAAGATAAGTCTGCAGACGTGTGGGGGAAGGGAACGTGCGTACTAGATAGGGTTGAAAAGTGTGAATTTGCCCCAGGTAATTAGGGGAAATAAAAGGGAACACATTACTTGCCGTGTTAGGAACGGGCTCCAAGGTTTACTGTAAATGAAATGGGATGCAAGACTTTTGCAGAATTATGCACTTGTGCAGATTGCATGCATTTATTTTTTTAAAAAGCAAAATGGGGCAGAGGCAGATGGCACCGTCCTACTAAATGCCCCCAAAGCTGCTTCTCTTAATACGTCGCAGACGCCCAACAATCACACGTGTTTTGATGTAGGAAAAAGATGGTGGAATTCAGCCCTCTGATTCAGATACTGAATAACTCTGTAAATTAGTCCCACAAAGTAAGTATTTAAAATGTGTATTTGGGTATCGACACATAGGTGACCTGACTCGTGACTCTCCTTGGTTCACCAAGGTAACCTGAACCCCTTTTAAATCGACTGAGAAATCTGTTTATAGCTGCAGATTAGACATACTGAGAAACATGCATTTAATACGAACATCCTGTACATACAATATAGAAGGGGTCAGGAAAGCAGCCTTATGGATTTTTTACTTTAAATGGGATTGTATATCCTCTAGCACGAGGCCCCATAAGCCGGTGCCTTTTAAAAGTTGTCTTCATCCTCTCAGCTCCAGTTTATGGATGAATCAGAGAAGAAATATCAATCATTGGAAAAGGAACCCCGTTCACTGCAAAGAAATCCACCCCTTTCCAATCACGCTTCTCCCCTCCTGGTGTGAAACTGAGTTTAGGTCTACCTGCCTACCCAGCACCAGCTCTGCTACCCATCTTGCCATCTTCACTGTCTCCATCTCTTTTCCAGCAAAGACGTTTGTGATCATCCTGGAATCTACAAGTGATAGATTTCCTAAATTTCCTTTTGCAAGTCCCTTTTCAGCCATTTTCAGGAATTGCCAAAAAGAAGTACCTCTGGATCGTCCTGACCAGAAAGGCTGAGCAGCAGAGACAACAGCGACAATATTAACTCTAATTGTCCAGGTCCTTGGGAAATATTCAGTTGTCAGAGCATCAGACCAGCCACAAGCATCTTTTAGATTGCGTAGTGATAATGATGATGATGATAATTTATTGTAAAGTGTGATAGTATACGCTGCTATCTCATGGTCAGCCGCTTATGGATTAACAATACAAAAATGCTATACCACATTGTAAGCTGAAATAGGATTTCTCTTATCCTGCTTCAGACTGCATGGTTCTAGTATCAGTAGCATTCTTTACAACACAAAATAGTGTCTACAGCTGTGAAATGTTAGCATAATGTCGTCTTCCTCAAATTTCCAGGCCTATGCTTTTGTTAAACACATATTTAATAACATTTACACATTTTTCACTGATGTACTGAGGGAGCCTCAGAGCTCAGAAATGCTCTTCTATGGTCAGAGGCAGCCTCCACTATGACAAATTGTGCACCAAGCTTCCAAAATTCAGTGGTCCACACTGCAATTCCTTTTTCATTAGGCAGAGAAGCCTGCAGGAGGCTTGAAATTAGGGCCCACGATCTAAGGGTTCTAGAACATCTTTGCTATAAAAAACAAGATCCAGGTTTCGAGTGGGCAAGAAATGGGCACAGAAGAAGATTATGCCACCTCCTTTCAGAAGGCAGTTATATCTGATAGCCCGTTGGGAGACACAGATGTGCTTTATATCCATCACTTGAATTTTTGCCATCTGGTCTGATTTGGAATGCTCAGGAAAACACATGTGGAAATCTCCATCTAGTCACAGTTTAAAGCGAAGAATACAGACTGAACGTTGGAAGATTTTATGTGGATGGTCAAGTATTTTGCCATGTGGCAAGACGCCCAGGCTACATGTTATACACAGCTGTGAAGTGTCTTTGTGTGTATGTTGCGGGGTTGCAACTGCTAGAATCATTTGTCTTGTATATCTATATATAGATACACACATGCAGCCAAAATGTAGTACGCAGAGGTTTGGTTATTTAATAATGTGTTTATGCTGTGCTATCACCCAGGATGGTTCATATTCTGTGGCAAAAAATGCAAGATACAAATGTCATAGACATCCTTAGCACATTCGGTCTTCCCAGCAGAACTGTGAGTCGTACCTTGGGGTGTTTTTCCACTTAGCACTAAAGGGCCCATTAAGGGTCCTTAATGGGTCCTTAAAGGGTACTCTAGTGCTAAGTGGAAAAACACCTTGGTCTTCAGTTTCCTTCACCTGAAGGAGATACGAAACAGAGGCCGCATCCCCATGAAAGCCGTTTGGCGCTCTTTGGGCTCACATGGGACCGGGTGCAGGACTGAGATCGAATCTCAGGCGTCCCCATGCCACTGGCCCTATTGCAGGAGGGGGGCAGGCTGAGGGCAGATTCAGCCATCCCCAAGCAAACCGCGCCGGGATCGTGATTTTGTTCCCTTTCCCAGGCAAGCCGCTTGCTTGCCTTGAAAGAGGAGTAAAAGCAAGGGAGTAAGGGGGTGCAGAGGCTTGAGTTTTCTCTCTTTTCCAGGGAGGCAACCTTATTGCCCCCCTGGAACAGAAAGAAATCTCAAGCCTCTGCACCCCCTCTTTCCGATCTGCTGACAGAAAGAGGCTTTGCTTTGCTGCCGAAGTAAAGGATCACTTTGCTCATCCTTAGCACAACCTTATTGCCTGCCTGGAAAAGTGAGAAATCTCAAGCCTCTGCAACTCCTGTTCGTGATCTCAGCTGACAGGACAGAGGCTTGGCTTTAAACCTCAAACTTCTTTCCTGTCAGCCAAGATCGTGAAGTCCGGCACCATCCCAATGCGCGGTCTTGGCTTGCATGGCAATGCATACTGGGACCCCAAACCATGCCGAGACTTGTTCTTTCAGATACCAAATTTGGTCCTGGTTTGGCACGGTTTGGGGCAACTTGGTCTGCTTTACATGGACCAAATCTAAAACACCTTCACCTCCAAGTGTGTCCTGTCTCATCAGAAGTTCACTAATCGTTGATTAGGTGTGTAGCATGAAACCATGCTCCATACCTTAACCAACGTTTACCAGAAATGTACCTCAAGCGTCCAGCAGCGCAACCATCCATAGTACACTGGTGAATTTGTTCCCCTCTGTCTTTCTGATACAGATTGATTTGTATTGTAATCACAGTCTAGCATACATTTAGCCCTCTAAGGCCTTTTCTCACTTCAGTGATCAGGGGCATCTGGAGAGGCTCCGGCAGGGCACATCCGCACAGCGCGGAGCCGCCATTGTACATGTATTGTCTGTCCCTAACCTGCAAGACCGTCGTGAGCAAAACTGACCTTTTTAGGCATGTGGACTGAAGCTTCCTCTGCCATCACCTGAGGGAGTAAAAAGGGATAAAATTGTATACCTGATCCCCAAAACACAGAATTGAGGGAAAGGGTTTAAACGCACACACAACACAACACACACACACATGATAGCTTTGAACAACTTCAGAGAGATTTCTCCCAAAGAGGAGGACATCTGGCTTGAGGTGAAAGAAATGTTGGTGTCATCTGCACAGAAAGGAAAGGGGGAGGAAGACAAAAGATAGTTTTCCTCAAGTGTTTTCTCTCTCTTTCTTTTTTGTAACCGAATTGGGGGGGGGGGAAGCAGCAATTCCCCTTCAAAGTCACACAAGATATGCGTGTAACTTTGCGGGTGGGGCAGGGGAGGGGGAAATAGACGGTTTAAATAATTTTTTAAAAAAATCTGTAATGTTTTAGTAGGGCTTATTAGGGTGGAAATGAAGTGCGGTGCTGAGATCAGCTTCAGAAATGCTATCTTCTATTCAAAAGAGCCATCACCCAGTAAACCTGTTTTAACAACTCCCTTCAGATGAAATATAAAAATTAAAGACATTTACAGCCCAGCTTAGTAGCAGATGTAGTCCTATTGTTAGGTTTTAGATCAAAAGTTGAGGTAACTCTCCCCTATTCCCTGGCTGCTACAAGAATGGAGTTATGGAGCGTTTCTGAAAATCTCACCAGAAAAAAATCTTGGATGTCAGACAGAACCCAAGGGTTGCTTTTTGCTTTTTGCTTTTTGCCTGGGATGCTTTTCCCCGTCCTGCTCTCTCCCGCCACCTTCCTCATTTCAAAGAGGTAAAAGGGCTTCAGTTTTGTTCCTGAATGTTTTTCACGTTTTGTAATCCCCCTTTAGGTCCCATGCAAAGCTATAAAATAAACACCAACACTTTACTCCACAAGGGATGGAAAATAAATAGTGCTAGTGCACCAGCATTGTGAAGCCATGGACTATTTTTCTTTTTAAAAAAGTGAATTATAATGAGAAGAATAAAAATAAATGAGCAAGATTTAAACATTTAGGTTAAATGGAGGCATGGTTTCTATCAAAATATGTTGAGGAACTTGTTTTGTAAAAGAGACGAGGGGAAACTGCTTTAAAACAACTCTATCCTTTATTAGAGCCAATATCTTGTAATGATGTAAAATACCTCCCAATCAGTTATTAATCAGCAGGAATTTCTGGAAGTGTTCGTGTTCAATACTGAACTTTAATTGCCACAATTGTAGTGTAATCTGAAATGCATTTAGATTGGAAATAGGCGTCAACGTGGTTTTAAAGTCAGGAGGTTTTTGATATTAAAATGCCTGCTAATCCCACCAGTGTCCAGGGGCCTCCAGTTTTGCAGGGGAGGTAGATGGGCTTGTGCCACGGAATGCTGCAGAAAACACGGCAACCACATACTTTCTTGGCCTCTCTCTCTCTACAGAACGAAGAGAGAGAGAGAGAGAGAGAGA
>MTQE01001418.1:1827405-1855838 GCA_014337955.1 Aspidoscelis marmoratus | reverse complement strand
ATGGGCTGTGGCCTGATCCAGCAGGGCTCCTCTTAGGTTCTGATGTTCCAGATCTTAAGGCACGGGCAGGTCAATATGGGAGCAGGCATTCCTTTAGATATGTCAAAACACACTATTCGATTAGAGTGTTTAAAATCCATTATATTTGAACCTATTCGTTCAAATGTTAGGTATGAATTTGAAGATACGAATGTCGGCAACATACGTACATGTTATATGCATCGGTACGCATTTGGTATACATCCAGTTTTCGTTCCATATTATAAGTGCAGATGCGTACAGATACATATGATATTCATACAGATACGTATGTAATACATATATATCTGTACATTCTAATGATTTGAATGATTTGAACGAATGTTTTGGAACATTCGACATTCATTCAAATGTTTAAATTCGAATGTGAAGACAATCTATTTGAATTCGGATGTCCACATTTGATTGAATTTGCTTGAATTTCAAATGTTTAGAAGATTTGGGCACATCCCTTGTCATAAATGACCAACTACCAGCCAGAGGCAGAACAGTTAGCATACATATGTGCCTTTTGCTAAGAGTAGAGCCAGTTCACTAGATCCTTGGGATTCTGGGGCAGGAGAAGGTGAACTGAGGCTAAGTCAGAAGTTGTTCCACCAAAAATCCCCCCTGTATAAATCAAGGGTGGAAGTAAAGAGACAGACCTGTCCTGGGGTTATTCAGCTGAGTACGTGTTTGTGCTTGAGATAAAAAATAGGCAACCCTACTTTATATATAAAGAGCTGGTCACTTCATTCGCTGCATGCGAAACCTTCCTCATAAATGTTTAAAGGACCAACAGCAGCATTAGCACAGCAGCAAACGGCTTGAAAGAGAAATTCCATCTCCTCTCCTCTCAAATTGCAGGAAACTTTCTCCACTTCTTAAACGGGACAAACAGACACGCTTTGGAGCGGGAAAAAGGGTTTTGTACTCTACAGTCTATGAAAAGCTGCCAGGCAAGGGAGCTGCCATTTAAGTTTCCCCGCCATGCTTCAGAGCAACACCAAGGAACTTTATGGCAAATGAAAATGGCAGCTTCCAGGAGATGAGGCCTCCCCATCCCGACACTGTGCAAAGGATCCCCCATTTCTGCGGACTAAAGGCCCCAAAATGTGGGGAATCCCTATTCGGAATATAACAGGACTTGCTGCTGAATCCTGGAATAAAGCTCCATTTTGCAATGGGAACGCAAACATTTTTGGGGGGAGGAACCATGATTTGGGGGTGTTATCTTCAGAGAGCGGTTCCCACTCTCTTCCCCTGGCTGTCTGCCATGAGATTGGAGGCAGGGGAAGGAGAATTGTAATTTTCAGCGCTGTGATGTTCCAATGTAGCGCAGTTGTCAGCTCATAAGCCTCCAATTCCCTTGTGCTTCCTCCACCACCCCAAGCAAGACAAAAGACTCCTTGCTATCACATGGGGCTTTGTTTTGCTTTGCTCTCTCCCCCTCCCCCTCATTCTCATCTCCCCCCCTCCCATTTGCACATCTACTTCTTCAGATGCTAGGGGGCCCAATGGGCACATCTAGTTCTTCAGATGCAAGGGGCCCCAATGGGCACATCTAGTTCTTCAGATGTAAGGGGGCCCAATGGGCACATCTACTTCAGATGCTGGGGGGCGGGGGCATGTCTACTTCTTCAGGTGCTAGGGGGCCCAATGGGCACATCTACTTCTTCAGATGCGAGGGGGCCCAAGTAAATGTCTCTACGAAATCTCATGCCACCAACCCTTTTCCTGTTAGTCCCCAAGTGCTACTAACTACCTTGCTGGACTTTTCGAATTAGACTAACACGGCTATTTCTCTGATATTGGCCAATGACCGTTCACCTTGCTGATCCGAAGATGAACTGAAGCTGGATTAAAGCTTAGATGTGGACACAGCCTGAGTCTGTGAGGTTCCATTGACTTGAACTCGCAGGGAGGGCCTTGTCTCAGAAGCTGCACAGACGAATGTCGACAACATTCGTACGCATCTTCTGCACATCCCAACAGATCTGCACACATCCGTATGCATCCCGTAGTTATCCCATATGTAACTCCTTTTCATCCCGTACGGATCCATACAGATGCGTACGGATGTGGGAAAGATGCGGATCTTCAAGTGCGCATCATGTACGAGCCTGTACAGATACGAATGTCCGGATAATTCGAACAAATTGAATTTTGGGATATTCTATTCAAGATCAAATGTCAAAATTTGGCACATTCGATCAGATTTCGAATGCCTCAGAATATCTGTGTACATCGCTAGAAAAGTCATTCTGAGGGCACCTGGTCCCCTATTGGACTCCTAGCCCCACTGCGCAGATGGACCGTGGTGGCATTTGTGGCTTACCTGGGACTTCTTCTGCCTAAGGACAGAAAATGCCAACTTCACGTTCGTCCCTTTAATCTCCCTGAGCCAAACCTCCAAAGCTGAAGAATATCCCATCCGATCCAGCAGGTGGCTTCTTTTTGCCGCCACACGGAGGCAGACTTACATTAACCTGACTTGCATTTTTCTCTCTTCTCTCTGCCAGTCTTGGTTACTGGACTCCTGCTACCATAGCCAGGTAAGAGGACCTGCCAGTGGGCACATGGCAAGACACACAGCGCTTCACGACTGGAACTGAACCCAGCAAACTGGAACTGCAGAGCTACCAAAATCTCAAGTCCTCGTGGCATCAGAGTGTTCTTTCTGCAGAGCCATCCGGCTTAACGATCACGCTGCGGGTTGCTGTCACGGCCAAGGAAGAAGCGGATAGATCATGTTGCTCCAAGATCTTGCACGCTGCCAGATTCCAAAAAGTTGGCACTGTTTTGGATTTTAGCACCCTTAAAGCTTCTTTCCCTGGGATTTGTCTTATATTAATAAACTCACATTCCAGTGCAGATACAGCAGTTGCGTTTAAAAATTGTTTCCAGAGTTGGTTGCGATTAGGCGAACTTTGCCTTTTTGAACCGTGTCCACGTAGATTCATAAAAGCCGTATCTGCAGCCGCCCTGACAAGTCCAGAACTGAGCAAGTGAGTTTGGACAGAACGGCAGGAGAGCGCTGAGGAATTTATTTCACTCTGCTGGGATTCCTGTTCTGAGAACAAACAGCCCAAGTGCCCCGAAATCCACGCTGGGGTGGGGTTGGGTGGGGATGGAAGGAGTTATGGAAGGAGGAAGAGGGAGAAGAGGAAAGGAAAGGAAAGGAAAAGGACCAAAGCAAAATAAAAGCAAGTTTTGAAAAGCAAGTTTCAGCACACTCCGTGGACTTAGGAGGAAGTTGAGCAGGGAGCCAGGAAGCTATCAAGTTCCCGTGTTTTCTTTTTAACGGTGTTAAGTTAATGGAATCCAATAGCACTGCTGAAAACTTGTCATCTTTCCTATCAGAGCAAGCCTTTGAATAGGCTAAATCCTTAATCAGTGCAGCCTAAGACCCAAATGACGACGCGTAGAAGTGTTAGGCCAGATAAACCCTCGAAGGTTTCAGCGATCTGAAGAGCGTTGGCTCTTTCCCTGCGTAGCGCCTGCCCTTTGTCCTTTCCCCATGATGTCATTATTGAAGTTTTACACTCACTATGCACAGCGCAAGTTGACATTGACAGTTTCAACACTTTCACACGGACTCCAGAGGATTGTTAGCTTTGAAGCTATTTGGCCTTGGGCAGTAAATTCTTTTCTTGAGCTCACACTGGCTCATAATACAGCGGAGAAGAAGGAGGTTTGTGGCAACACAGATCAACTCACATTGTAAGACGAGGCGCTTTTCCATGCCGCAGCTGAATCCGAATCCCTTTCTTACAGGCGGACGGACAACGCATTTGGCGCCGGGATTTCCTTTTAAGTGTTTTGGTTAAAACAACATCCACAGGAGGGTCTTGCGTCGATTTAATTACAACGAGCGAACTGAATCTAAATAAAGTTACAAGCGCACACAACTTTTCCTAAATCTGTTTGCTATTAGGCTTGGGGGAGGCGAATCTAAAGGCCTCAAGGAAGGTTTCAGGTGGACTGAAATTAAAATACTTCCCACAAATAAGACAAAGGAGAATAGATTGGGGCAGGGTGCCAATATTCACTTGGAAGCAATAATAACCAAACACCTTCTACCTTTAGACTGCCCCAAACTTGTTAATGCTGGGAAACTGAGCCAGAATGCTCTAGACTACGGATGTATACAAATATTCTTAGGCATTCAAAATTTGAGGGAATGTGCTGAATTTTGACATTCGGATTCGAATAGAACGTCCTGGAATTCCAGTTTAAACATTCAAATTGAATTTCAAATTTTGGGTCTATTCGTCCGAATTATCCAGACATTCATAGGTGTGCGGGTTAGTACCTGGTGCGTACTTGAAGATCTGCACCTTTCCCGCATCTGTACTCATTTGTACGGATCTGTATGGGATGAATACACACGTGTATGGATGCGTACAGAAGTGTACAGATGTTGGGAAGATGCGTACAGGCATCTATGCATGTTGTCAACATTCGTAAGTGCAAATTCAAATCAAAAATTCAAACAAATAGATTCAAATTTGCTTAATTCGAATCAAGTTTTGTTCAACTCAAATTTAAATAATTTGAACCGAATTGTATTTTTTAGTATTCAACTCGACTCGAATAGAATGCCAAAAAAAACGTTATTGAATGTCCCTGCTGTAGGCTAGGAAGCTCCCTTACCTATACCATACCTAGCTTGCTTGACCCAGCTGGAGGCCACCTGCCACAGGTGTGGTCCTGCCATCCCAGCAGGCTGCTCTGTCAAGCTTGATGGCTACTTGTGGCACTTTTGAAACCATGTGCGGCTTCTGGCTTCCCATCTGATTTGTTCCAGCAGCTATACAGTCGCTGTAGGGTGAATCAGTGAGATGGGAAGGTGCTACGTCCTCCAGCTAAGGGCAGCAGCAAAGATTTGGAGCCAAGCCAGGATGATGGGCCAACTTGGAATGGTCACCTCCCAAGTTTATTTATTTTCACATCACTAACCCCCATCCTTTCAAGGAGTTCAAAGTGGTCGACATAGTTCTCTTCCTCTGAATTTCCTCCCTATAAGAAGGTCTGAGGTAGCAACTGGTCCAAGTTGCTTGTTGAACTTCATGCCTGAGTGAGGATCTAATGCTGTTTGCCTAGGGCCTAGTCCAGCCCCTGACATGATTAGTTAGAGCAGATCATGTCATGTTATTGACATGATAAATGTGCACAACGTTACAACCCAAGCAGCCTCAGTATTACTTGAGTCCAATAAACTTCAAAACTAGAAATGTGATGCTGTGCCATCTACCACCAAACTCAAGAGCACTCTCTTTGAAGCCAGTGGACTCCTATGAATTTTGTGCAACCCTTGCTTGACTCTAGGTATTTTCATGGATTGCTGCCTTGACATGGCAAAGGGGCTTGCACAGCTCAGTGAAGCTATCAGCTACGCCATGCACCGCCACCCAAGAAGGACAGGTCATGGGGGAGCTCTGTCAAAAGGTGATCCACTGGAGAAGGATATGGCAAAACCATCCAGTTTCTTTGCCATGGAAACCCCACTAAAGGTAGAGGTCAAAAGGGCCTGGTGTGCCAAGGTCCAAGAGGTCAAGAAGAATTGGACATGACTTAATGGTGGGACAAATTTCCAGAACACACTAGTCTCTGTTGGTAAAGTCAGGAGAATTTCATAGTTTCAATAATTAGTTCAGAAATAAATTGATTACATGGACCGATTATTATTATTTCATTACATTACAGCTTTTCTGGAGGATTAAATGGAATGGAAATGAATGGAGACCAAAAAAACCTTCAGTCAGAAGATATCAGAAGTTGGAGTAATTCATGCAATCAATAGTCCTGGTCTGCTTTGCAACACGGTTGTCTACATATAAAATACATTTATATAAATATATTTTGTGCAGAGATTTTCTCCTTGTATATACTGTGCAAGGTCCATTCCTTGCTTCTGGCTATGTTTCCAGCACCTTATCTGTTATGTAAAAGAATCATTATAGGGCAAAAATCTTGTTTCTTAACGCCTCAGGAGTCCATCAGAAGAATTCCTTTGAGGCTCCGCAGACTGCAGTTTTTCTCTTCTGAGAAGTTAGTATTTCAATATTAAAACACATCTTACAAACTGCTAACTTGTAAGGCATGACCATGCTCTCTGCCTTGGATTCCTCTTTTCCTTAAGAAAAAGAAAATAAGACATAAAACACACTGTATTTCTCCACCGTGAAGAGATGGATTCTTCTAGTGCAGTGTGTGAAGGGCTGAGCAGATGCGCTGTTGTGGTTTTGTATGCATTCTGCTGATTTTCAGCAGTGGGCAAAGACCCTTATCCCCCCCCCCGTCTCCCGAGTTACCTTTGTATGTTGCGCCTCATAAATCTCTTTTGTGTGTGCCGTTGTTTTTAATTTAGAGTCCCAAACCCTGTAGCTCATCTTGTGAGCCTTTCAATGTTGGCTTTCAAGTTTGCAGGACTTTCACACACAGGTTTGTAGCTGATGGGCAAAGAAAAATTTGCCTCATGGTACAGTAGAGGGCAATGCCAGCTGAGCCGTATTGCTCACGAACAGACCGAACATGACCGTTTTATTAAAACATGAGAGTTTTATTTCATTGCCTGTATACCCTGCTTCCCCCATCTGGGGCCAACTGAAGGTTCTGAGTTCCCTTTCAGGCAGCCCTTGATAGAGTGTGGGGCGCAGCCAGCCAGCACAGTCTGGTGCCTGGAGTCAAAGGGGGAAATCCAAGCTGTGCACTACTGTTGTGTTCTGGTTGTGCTGCCCATGAAGGCACTTTGCTCTGAGAAGGGCATTCCGTTGCACAGAGCCAAAGCATGGAGGGCAGCCAGTGCTCTGGGGGCTTGGAGCCGGAGGGGCAACTGGAGCTGACATGCCCAGACATGCCCAGCATGTCCACATCCACCCACTGCCAGCAGCAATGTAGGTGCTTTACTCCACAGCAGCCTTGCCTCACCTCCAACCCGTGATAGGTGTGAACAGGCCTCAAATGATCTAAGTCCTCGGTCTGTCCCAAGACAGGTTGAGGAGGCGTGACCGCGGTCATGGTTGCCTCACTCTGCCCAATGGTGAGGTTAGTCATGGCGTGAGAAGCTCTTCTACTGCAGAATAGCCATGGCAAGGACAGGTATAACAGAGAAACTCCAGTATGCGTTCGTAAATTTATTATGTTCCCAGAGCAGAGTCAATATTGGCACAAATTTAACAGGTCGCATATTTCGCTTAAAAACTGAAAAAGCAATCATTTTTCTAAAAAGCACAGTAACTTCCATTTAATAAATTTAATTTACAATGTTAATTTGCAGGAGAGTAAATCTGTATATCTTAAGGTCTTGCTGCAGAGCTGCTGTTGTATAGGAACTGGTACTATGGGTGACTCTTTACTGGACAATCTACCGGACAGGCAAACAGAGTAAGCCTCCTGCCAGGGACGCAGCATGTGGAATGGGGAGGGTCCCAGTACGCTTGTTGGCCTGGAATACCAGCCAGTGCAACGCCCTATGCAACGTCAGTGACTGACCACACAGTATTCTGCCTGGAGTCATGGCCTTCCGGTCAGCCAATCCACATTGCAGATGAGACGTTACGTGGAGGCCTCTGGTCTGGTCCGGTCGCCCAGTTCAGATCCTGCCTGCGTTGTGTACTTTCAGGATGCGTGCTTAGACTGCAGCTTTTGTTGCCAGTGCTGGAAGTTCTTTGTCTGGAACTGCCATTCTTCAGGATTTCAAGGCCACTGTTTATGGGATTGACATGCTCTGGCCCACAATTTCTTCCTGTGGTTTTTCACCACGATCAAACACATAACCCAAAACGGATGCGCTCTGGAACACAGCAGTGGGATTTGGCCACAAGCAGGTATCTTTTCCAACAACTGGAGAAAAGCTTTCTTTCTCACACTTAAATCACCACTTCTTTATCCAATGAGCACGACAAACTCTGCCCGGTTTCTCTAAGATTGCCATAATTTTCTTTTCACCTTAAAGGGGCAAAAAGCACAACTCTGAGAAGGAAATTGCTTTCAGAGACAAAGGGCCTATCTGAAATTTTCCAGAGTTCAGAGGTGCCTAAGGGGTGTGATGTAGGAGAGAAAGTTAATGCCACTGTTAATATGGAAAAACTCTCTCCCTCTCTCTGGCATATTCTTGGGGATAAAGTTGATCTATGTACCCTTGTGCTTAAAATGTCAGCCATTCGCTTCAGCTTCCCCGCAGAACACGGCTTCGAGTTCCGAAGGTACGTACCGGAGGCTTGGAAGAAGCGAGATCCAAACTGCACAGCTGGCAGGGTTTGTCATTTGGAGGGCGACTCAAGGTATCCGTCATGTTAATTCCTCTTTTCTCCTTAACGTTAATGAGAAGTGCAGCTCTGGTGCTGTGTGGCTGCTCTCTGGTGCCCATCAGGCAACTGTCGGGATGGGGATGGAAGAGGCGGCCAAACCCTCCTCTTGAGCCAAACCCTCCTGCATCCAGGCAAGCAGCTTCAAAGAAAATGAAAGAAACATCACCATAAATCCAGGCCCGCGTGCGTAAGTAGAAGGCGCATCAGCAGGACTGAGGAAGGACTACAGGCACTCCAGCAGTAACCGGCTCCCACCTGGTGTTCTACGCTCATCATAGGAACACGTGGCTATTAAACAACAGGTAACGTTCCAGGCCTGCAAAAGAGAAATTGGCACATCAAAACTGGATTTCCAAAGTGCAACGGTTCTGAGCCTTCAAGCACATACCCGGCACATTACAGTAGCAAAAGGAAGCCAGGAACACGTCCTTAAGTGCTACATGTGGATGTATTGGGCTTCTTTGAACCTTGAACCACATGTCCAATCCCTCTTTGATCCAATACCAAGAATTTGCCATGCAATTCAAGCTTTGCAGAATACTGGGGCAGGCTTGCTACTTGCTAGCTATTCATGGCAATATAACACAGCATTCTCTGCTCCAGAGTTGACATCTTCTGTCACAGTCTAGCTCTACGACCTAAATCTGAGGGCTTCAGAAAGCGTGGGGAAGCAGCCGGGAAACTGCTTCAGTCTTGGCCACAGCTCGATGGCTGTAGCGATGTGGGCCACAGCTGGGTGGCTATGGCGATGCGGGCAGCTGCTGGATAGCTGCTGCGATTCCTCGCCAGGTGTTACGATAGATATTAATCCAGGATCCGACTGGCCCAGGCCTGGGAATCAGCCATGTGTTAATAGCTGACCCGAGTCAATAAGAAAATGGGGTAAGGGTAAAAATGAAGAAACTACAGACAGCTTACAGATGGAAAAAGAGACTGAGTTTATACTCTCAGGGCTTTTTATACAGCAGTCCCAAAGGTTGTGGGGAGGTGATTGGAGGAGAACTGCTGTCTTCTGGGTCAGAGTTCCTTCTGATGACACATCCTGTTTTAGGAGGCAGGGAAAATGCTCAAACAGGAAGAGGAGTTGTCCTTTTAAACCCATGTGCTTGCAGACTCCATAATGCCTAAGGGCCACTGCAATTCTCTTAAGGCCTGAGAATTAAGGTGGGGGCTGCAAGAAGGGGAAGCAAGAAGGGGAAGCTTGGGGAAAGCTGTGCAGCCTGGCGATTACTACAGTCCACTTTTAACAGCTCTTGGGGTGGGACACTCCAGCTAAATCACCTTGCTTCCCCCAGTGGGTGGATCACTTCTTTCTGGCGGGCTGCTTTTGCACAGAATCAGACACATCTGCCTTCCAGAGCCATTTCCAGTCTGTCACAAATATGGCCCAGGTGGAAGCAGTGTTGCTCTGAGAGGAGGCCTCTGCAGCAGAAGGTTTCTGAGGCCAGGAGAAACCATAACGACTGTGGTGGCGCTTTTACATCACATGCTCCATCCCTGATATGGTTCCCATGCAATGCCTGTGAGGTTCCCTGGCTTTGGGTTGCACCCCCCAGGTCACAGAACCTTGAATGTGTGTAGTTAATGCTGGAGAAGAGGGAAGCATGACAAAGGCATTAAAAAAAATGTCTTGGCCCTATGGGAATGTTTTATTAAATTTAAATTTTAAAATTAAGTTAATTTCCCCTCCATAGGACCTGGTTCCACCCCTCTGACCCCGTGGCCCTGCCGTTCTGACCTGCTAGGGCCTCACCCTTGACCCCCTTGTCTGTAGCCACTCAGCTTGTCTGCAGCCCTCACCAGCTGGCCTTGGGTCTCACCACATGTGGGAGTGGGTCTGTGTTCCCCCTGCACTGCAACCAGAGGGGGGGAAATTCCTAAAGCCATAAGGGCAGGAGATTTCCTGGGAGGGCAGGAAGAAAGGGACGAAATCACAATACGGCTGTTCCGTCTCCCGCCCTTTCAGCCCAAACGTCATTTGACCCAGATGGAGCAAAGGTGGCTGTTTGAAACAGTGCGTCCCAAAACCCTACAGTAGTGCCTCCTCACATTCACTGGCACAGTGTGGTATAGCGATATCACACCGAGCTAGTAAGGATCCAGCATGGTGTGGCCACTTGCACTTACAAATGTGCCCATCAGCATTGGTCAGCCAGGGCTGCCTGGAACACCAAGGCAGAGCTCAAACCGTCATCCGGTGCATGGTCAGACATTGCTAGGGCAGCCTGACAGCTACGGGCGACGCCACATCTGCAATCGCACAGCCACTCCCACTCGCTGTGGACTCGGCCACTCTTGGCCAGCTTCTGGGCTTCATTGATCTGCACATTAGTGAGGAGCTTTGAGGCTCCACCTGCCGCTGGCACACTACATCTCTTTTGGATGGAGCATGATCCAGACCAGGGAGGCTATCATCAGGTTCACTGGTAGGCCTTTTTAAAGGAGTCCACCAGTCAACCACTGGATCCTGGTTCAGAAGAAAAGAGGCAGGCACTTTCCATGGTGGAAACTAGAGGGGGACACATTTTGGCAGAGCAAGAAACTGAAACGTGTCCCTGAGATGCTCAGAGGCACTCAGAGCACTCGAAATGCAACCTTGGAGCTCATGTGCACTTCAGTGGCAAGGAAGGGGTTGCTCTGTACCGGGTCTGCTTTGATGTGGTCCAGACCGGAAGGGCTGGCTGGTCCAGACTCGTTGGTTCAGACCAGGGACAGGTAAGTACAGAAAGGGCCTCTGAACCCAGAAATGCCCCTCGGACTGGACACAAACGGTGTGCAGCAAATGTGGTCATTGCAGAGGTGGCTCATTGTAGCCGATGAAAGGAAGTCTGTGAGGGATCAGAGTAGGTAGAGCTAAACATTGAGGAGATTCTGTGAATCAAGCAGCTTAGCGGTGGTAAGATACGCACACTGGTGCCTTAACCAACATTAAAGATCAGAAAATGAATTTCTGGCCTTAAATGTGGATTTGAGGTGGAATGGGAACACTGGTATCTGCATGCTCCCACCTCTAAGTTGCTTTTGAACTACTTTTTTTAAAAAAAAATGTACATGGATGTAGCCCCAGTATCTGTGCATGGTCTTTATACTCTGGGCCTTATGCCAAATTATATCCCAGAATAGGGACTTGCAATTTGCGTGCTGGTGCAGACTATGGCAGGCCATGCCCAGGATCTGCTGTACTCTTTACTAGCATATGGATGGCATGTCCCTAATCTGGAATACAGAATCATAGAGTTGGAAGGGTCCTCCAGGGTCATCAAGTCCAACCCCCACTCAATGCAGGATTTCCTAAACCATCCCAGTCAGATGTCTGTCCAGCCTCTGCTTGAAGACCTCCAGTGAAGGAGAACTCACTACCTCCTGTGGCAACCCATTCCACTGACTGATGGCCCTCACTCTCAGGAAGTCCACTGGAGAAAGGGCCTGAGTCACTGCACAAAGGAGCTGTGCAAATTCGTGAGCAGGTGTTCAGTTCATGCTTGCAAGAAGCCTCCATAATGTTCCACTGTGTGCCCTGAATGGCAAGCAAAGAGTTTTGCATCCGTATAGATGCCACCAATGGAAGGTCAAACGAGCCTCATGCCTTGCCGAATCCCAACACATGCTTCCAGGGAAGTGCAGGAAGGTATAATATGAACATATCTGCATGTCTTGATCTGGGGTCCCAAATCTTAGCCCCTTTCCACCCCCGGACTTATCCTGGAATATATCTGGAGACAGGGGTCTGTTGTCTGCCCGCTACTGCAGATTCCAGTAGGCTTGTGGTAGCCTACATGAGCAGTGGACAGCAGGCCCCTGTTGGGGACTCATTCAAGCACCATTAAGCTTGGTTTTCAGTTCGTTGTCCAGCTAGAGTGCCAGTTTTGAAGACAATTTTCCTAAGACACAAGGACTGTGCTTTCTAGGTTAGAGTTAAGGCACCTTGAAAAAACTCCTCTGCTAGAAGAAAATCTAAGCTCAATTTCTCCACATCATACATATATTCCAGAATGTCTTATTCCATGAACACAGAGAAGTAGCCTAGAAAGGTATTAGAGTTAAGTGTCCATGTTTCCCAAGATGCCAGCATGATGTCTTATGCTCCATGTTGATCTATAGCCTTTCCCCAAAGCACTTTGCGTACATTATCTCAAAGTACATTATCTTGGTAATCCATAAACTAGCCTTTCAAGCAAAGCCAGTATTATTATTTCCTTCTTTATTCATAAAAAAATAATGAATTTATTTGTTTTAAGATGATATTATCCATCCCAGTATTTTTAAAAATAAATCTTAAGGGTAAAATTGTTTGTTTGCTTTAAAGCTTCCCCAACAAATTGATTTCATTTTTGAGAGTGGAAAATCTTCACTCTCAGCTGCAGCTTTTCTGTTTAAGGATGAGATGGTTTTGTTTCAGTTTGTTGAAGCCTTTTTAGAAGAAGAGAAAGAGGGAGAGACGAAGAGAGGGAAGGAAGAAGAGAGGGAGAGAGAGAGAGAGGTCAGAAGGAAAGAAGGAAGGGAGGGATAGACAGAGAAAGAGTTGGAGGACCGGGAAGAGGAAGGAAAACCATCCCAGACAGATGTAGGTCCAACCTCTGCTTGAAGAAAACCTCCAGTGAAGGAGAGCTAACCACCCCCTGTGGCAACCTGTTCCACTGACTGATTGCCCGCACTGTCAGGATGTTTTTCCTAATATCTCATCTGTATTGACTCCTTTGAAGTTTCATACTGTTGTTTCTAGTCCTCCTAACTTGTGCAAGTGAGAATAGGGACAATCCCTCTGCACTGGGACAGCCTTTCAGATACTTGAAGACCGCTGTTATGTCTCCTCTCAGTCTTCCCTTCTGCAGACTAAACGTTCCTAGATCCTTCAATCTTTCCTCACAGGACATGGTTTCCAGACCACTCACCATTTTGGTAGCCCTCCTTTGGACTTGCTCTAATTTGTCAATGTCCTTTTTGAATTGGCGTGCCCAGAACTGGACGTGGTCATCTAGATGAGGTCTGACCATGGTAGAGTAAAGAGGAATAATTACTTCTCGTGATCTAGATTCAATACTCCTCTTGATGCATCCAAGGATGGTGTTTGCCTTTTTTGTAGCTGCATCACATTGCTGACTCATGTCCATCCTGTGATCAAACAGCAAACCCAGATCCTTTTCGCGTGTGCTACTGCTCAGCCAGATTCCTCCCATTCTGTATTCATTCTGTAGCACAACTGTCAATTGCCAGGTAAGAAATATTTTCTAGGGGTTTTATTTGAACCATGTGCTGAATGCCATACTTGCAGTTGTTTACCTGATGCAATTCGTGCAGGGAAGGAATGCATGCAGATAGGTAAGAGAAATAAACAAAGTCTAAGTAATCCTGCTGGAAATTGCAACCTGATAGGATGTTCTGCCACTTGACTTCAAGCCAAGTACTTTGATATACTAGATCTGGGAGATGGAAATTTATTCAGTTTCCACCTGTGCAATCTTATGCATGCAGAAGTATTTATGTGTTTATTATTTTTGCCAACAGACCTTTCATGTAGACGCCGTGACTAAATTTGGATCCGTTCATGCAGTTAAACTGAACCTTCTTAAAATGTAAGACTGTGAGAATGATTACGCAGCTGTTTCTCCTGTCTAAAAAGTCTAGATAGGTTTTACTGTTGTAATCTGCCTTGAGAGCTTTGGATATAGAGAAGGATTAAAACTATAAACAAATAAATAATATTGGGGGTGAGCTTCTCTTTGAATGTCTTACTTCTGAGTAACCTGTTATCCGGGATTGTGTTTTCTCCTGAAATACCTCCAAACAATTTCTACTTAGTGCCGATATCATAGGACATGCTTCTTCCTATTGACTTCCTTTTTGTCATCCCTCCAAGAGCTATTATGAACTCTGGTCCTTTCCACACTCCCACATGACCCAGTTTGGTTAGGGAGCTGCACTCTTACCTGGGAATACTGGGTTTGACTCCACACTCCTCCATGAAGCCAGCTGGGTGACCTTGGGCTAGTCACAGCTCTCTTCTGAGCTCCTCACACCTACCTCACAGGGTGTCTGTTGTGGGGAGAAGAACAGGAAGCTTTGTCAGCGACTTTGAGTCCTCTTAAAATGGGTGAGAAAAGCGGGGCAGAAAAGCCAACTCTTCTTCTTCTTAGTCCCAGAACTACCAATCCAACCAAAGCTGGAACAACTTTGCCAGTGAAGCAGAAGAGGGCTGCCTGAATTTGGTTGGCTCATCTGCTCCAGCTGTCACTCTGCCTCTGGAGAGTCTTTGGAGGCTCTAGCAGCAAGGAATGAACATGCCCAGCCTTAAAAGTTTCCAGTTTGACCAGTATTTGGGGGGACCAACTTCCAGTGGCCCTTTCTGCAAAATGGCCAGAAAGGGTCTCCTGTAGTATATCTCCCACTGAGGAATGCCGCCCTCATTCCTCAATGGTCAAGTATACCACACAGAGGTGTACATCATTTTTGGTGCCCTGGCCAGGCCATTCTTTGTCCAATGTGGATGAAGCGTGATGGGGGGTTCTGCTAGCTAGTGGAGGACAAATGCCTACAGCAGACCCCTGTGGGTCTCCTGCCCATTGGAGAAAGGCCCTCTCCCTTCCATCAACTCCAGTCAAGTTGCCCAATGGTCAGAGAGGATGGAAACAACAGCGAAGCAGCCTCTAGAGTTCTATTCCTTGTCTCTGACAGCAGTAGCCAGTGAACGTCTTCTTGACATGGTTTTTCCAATTAGTCTGGCCTGACATTTAAACTACATTGCAATTTGCTGAGATAATTGGCTTCTGATGCATGTTTGCAGCGGCAGCTTTTTAAAAAATATATCAATAAACTATCGAAAAATGTAATGAACATCCATAAATACAAAGAAACATGTAAAAACAGACCAAAAGAAACCTGTTCAAAACAGCTTATAGTTATGAAAAACAGTACTTGGAGACTAACAGGAGAAGGGTTGGTGGCATGAGCTTTCATAGACATGTCTACTTCTTCAGGTGCATCTAACAGGAGACTAGCAGGAGAAGGATTGGTGGCATGAGCTTTCATAGACATGTCTACTTCTTCAGGTGCATCTAACAGGAGACTAGCAGGAGAAGGATTGGTGGCATGAGCTTTTGTAGACACGTCTACTTCTTCAGGTGCATCTAACAGGAGACTAGCAGGAGAAGGGTTGGTGGCATGAGCTTTTGTAGACACGTCTACTTCTTCAGATGCATCTAACAGGAGACTAACAGAAGGGTTGGTGGCATGAGATTTCGTAGACACGTCTACTTCTTCAGGTGCATCTAACAGGAGACTAACAGGAGAAGGGTTGGTGGCATGAGCTTCCATAGACACGTCTACTTCTTCAGATGCATCTATCAGGAGACTAACAGGAGAAGGGTTGGTGGCATAAGCTTTCATAGACACATCTACTTCTTCAGATGCATCTATCAGGAGACTAACAAGAGAAGGGTTGGTGGCATGAGCTTTCGTAGACGCGTCTACTTCTTCAGGTGCATCTAACAGGAGAAGGGTTGGTGGCATGAGCTTTTGTAGACACACCTACTTCTTCAGATGCATCTAAAAGGAGACTAACAAGAGAAGGGTTGGTGGCATGAGCTTTCATAGACATGTCTACTTCTTCAGGTGCATCTAGCAGGAGAAGGGTTGGTGGCATGAGCTTTCGTAGACACTTCTACTGCTTCAGATGCATCTTATTGGGGCCCCTAGCATCTGATGGAGTCTTTGTTGCTAGTGCAAATACAGCCACCCAGTGCCAACCTACTAGCCACGATTGTGTTACACTACTAGATCACTCATGGAAATAATGCCAGGCATTGTAATCATAGAAGGAATTAGACCTGAGAATATGCTATAGTTCACTCAAGCCAACAGCAGTGCGTGGAGCAGGGTGACTGGAAGGACCCTTTCTGCACTAAACTTTATTCTGGATTATATCCCAGAATAGGGATCTGCCATCTAGATGCTAAATGTAACACAAAATAGAATCTGTTTGCTTCTGCAAGGACACGTAGGCCCTTTCATGCACCGATGTGGGATAAAGGAAGCCTGGTATGTGTTTTGTGCATAGAACTCAGAATCCAGTCTGGAGGCTAGGATGCCCAAAGTGGTGCCCTCATCCAATCTACCTGTGTACCAGAAAACAGAGCCCAGAACTCATGAGATTACATGTATGTGCTGCCCCAGACAGCCCCTTGGGTTTCTGCATCCTCCAGTGACTGATGGCACACCAGACACAGAAGGAAGAGGCAGGATGAATAGACAGATAATGCATTAGCCGCCAAAGGCCAGAAGAAGGAAAATTAGCAATAGGATGGAGCAGCTTTTGTAGCAGTTCTTGCAGAGGGGCTTTGGAAGTAATGCTGCAAGCTGATTTTTGCTGAGAAGAAAATGTCAAGCAGTTTTGAATTCTAATTGTTAGTCAGGAACTAGTCTAATTGTTAGTTAGTCACAATGAGTCAGCAACTCATGACTCAGAGTCTTGTGATTCAGTCTCATGCTGTTGCAGTATCTCTGTGTTGTAAAAGTTTTTTGTCTTTAGTTTGCTGTTTAAAGAGAAGTTTATATCAGAAAGGATTCTGAAATAAACCTGCTGAACCTTCCACTGAGGAAAGAAATACTTTGTCTCTGGATTTATTTGACTGAATGACTGTCCAGCTATTCTCTGACACTGACAAGTGATCTGACTCCAGTCCAAATCCACTACACAACCTGGCAGAAAATTAGCCTGTGTTCAGAGTTCTTGCAGTGTGGTACCAGGCTTAAGTTAGAATGCAAGAGTTTGGCGACCAGGATTTGGTTTGGGGAGGCAAATGTTTCCCTGCAGTCTAACAGGTGCCCTTTAGTGTAAAATGGCTAGTAGTAGCCAATTCAGTGCCTGAAGTATGGGAAGGGGAAGGAGGAGAAGAAAAGTTGGCTTTTATACCACACTTTTCTCACCTGTTTAAGAGGACTCAGAGCCGCAGACAAAGCATCTTTTCCCTACAACAGACACTGTGAGGTAGGTGAGGCTGTGGGAGCTCAGAAAGAGAGCTGTGATTAGCCCAAGGTCACCTAGTTAGCTTGTGGAGGAGAGTCGCATCAAAGCCAGCGACTACGAGATACGAGTCCTGCACTGAAACCACAAGGCAAAACTGGACAACAATGAATAAGTATGAACAGGATGGGGTCATCATGGAACAGGACAGGAAAAGAGGCAGAGATGGAGGTCCCATGATTTAGGAGGCTAGGCAAAAGAATTTAGCATGAATATCAACTACAGTGAAAACGAGCTGAGAATCACATATTTCTCACAACAAAGCAAACAAGGCAACCAGCAGAGTCCTATAGGGAAAATGACATCACTGCACATTTTTAGGGATAATCATTTAACTGGATTAGCCCCAAAGTGCTGTGTCTAAAATCAGCATCCCTGTCTCTTTATGTACTCCAGATGAAACACATTAGCAGAAATATGGCAAGGGACATTCACGGTGCACTGTTCTACACTCTCAGCATTTTTTGCAAATCTGCAATTAGTCTAAAGGGCCTGGGTAAATTAGGCCTCTTGATAAATGAAGCACCTAGACAGGTCTCAGATTTATTGGATCGAGCTGTCCTGCTGTCCGGAGCCTACCGGTTACCCTGCCGCTCCAAGCAGGTACAGTGAGAAAGATGGTGAAGCCAACAGAGCTGCAAATGCTGGGGGGGCGGGGGGGGGGAGACCATTGTGCAGCAGGAAGCACTGGCTTCTTCGCCCTAGAAATGCCTGCCAAGAATTCTAGTGGCATATCAAGGAGTGTTTTCAGTCCTCCGCCACCTTGTTGTTTGTGTGGGAACATTGCATAGCCTACAGGCTCACTGTCACTGATGGCTGCAGATCAATAGATGATATCTAATATTTATACACACACACTCCTTGTGTACAAAGGCATGTCTTGATTGTCAGACACATGCCACTGTGCTGTGCTATGTGCTATATGCTGGGAAGCTGCATGTTGCAATGGCCCTGGCCTTCATGCGCTCCCACTCAGGACTGCTTGCACCCCTGGAATTGTCAGAATTCCAGCAGTCAGAGATGATTCACGATTATCAGGACAGGCTCAACCAATATCTGTCTCCAGAAAGACCACACTGCATTGTTCATTCATTCATTCATTCATTCATTCATTCATTCATTCATTCATTCATTCATTCATCCCGCCCTATATCTGAAGGTCTCCGGGCAGGTAAGAACATCTAAAATCAAACATCACTAAAACAACAACACAATGTATTAAATCATTAGTGTCTGCAAGTGGGGAGGGAAAGTGTCTCCCCACTTAACTGAAGGCCAGAACAAAGAGGTATGTCTTCACTGCCTTCCTAAATGTGTACAGTGAAGGAGACAGGCGCACCTCAAGAGGGAGACTCTTCCATAGCCTGGGGGCCATCACTGACAAGGCCCTCTCCCAGGTGCCCACCCCTTTTGCTGCTGAGGGTGGTGGGACCATTTCCAGCATGCTACCATTCACTCATAGAGAAGAAAGTAGGCAGTGCACATAAAGAGTCAAGCAAAATCCAGTTCTTAGCACCACAAAGATGGGAAATGATCTCTATTCCCCACTAAGGAGCCAGCTTTAATAAGGGACTGGCCAAGTCAGAAGTCAAGGTAAGTTATTACTCGGTCTGTGGTAGAATCCACGTGGTGTCTTGAATACACACTGAGCTCATAGTGTCTGAATGACCCTGTGCCCTCTTTTTGCATTCAGCACAACAACCACTCAGAGGCGCCTTTCCACTGTTATGAGGCTGTAGCGGCAGAGGTCTTTCAACAGCTGCCACTGCTACCCCATGAGGAGATTTGCTGGTGTTTCTGTTTCCAAGGACAAAGAGCGAGCTTTGACTCCCCCCTTCTGATTAAAAGTAGGAAGCCCACTCTGATTCAGAGGGCAGAGGAAACCCTCCTGGACATTTGTCAAATGGCAGCAAAGGAATTACCAGCCACTGTCTGACAGGTGAAGGTTGTGCACAAATGTGTGTGTGTTTTTTAATTCAATTCATATCCGTTCTAACAGATCCCCTTCGAATGTAGTAGGATTCGTATTCGAGACGAATGTTCAGTCCCATAGAAATCCCATACGAAGCTTCACAGGAACGCATCGAAACATTTGATTTGAATTCGAAAGTCAATCTTCGAATGTGCCAACACTCAGTTTGAATCAGAATGTCCTAATTCAGCTGAATTCATACGAATTTTGAATGTTATGAACATCCCCACTCATGGGGGGATCAGGTGGAGAGCATCTGCGGGGGGAGCAGGAACCAGAACTCCCCCACGTGTCTAGGGAGCTCTCTCTGAGCTGGAGATTCGCTCACTGGCACGACTTAGTGAGCAGAAAGCATAAGCGCAACTGAAGAGAAGTGATGGCCTCTTTTTAATGTTCCCGTTAACTCACTTTAGGCCTTTTTGCACGAGGGCCGGAATCAGAGCTAGCCAATGGACAACGCCGCTGGCCTGCTAACCACTTTGGAACCTGGCAAGCATGAGGTAAGTGCTTCGCACATGTGCGCGTTCCCACATAGGCCCGTACCTGGGGGGGTCCTGGGGGGGGGGTCCTGCAGGCCCTAGGGGACCCAATCTGGTTCCCTAGAGCTCGCGGGAACTGAGGATGGAACACAACAGGCCTACTCATCCCTGGGTTGAACTCAGCCCAATGGGAGGCAGGCCTGGGAGGGGGCGTCCCACCCACCCCCGCTCCAGCCTTTTCAGGCTAGGCCACATGGGGACGGATTCCACTTTCGCACGCAGGCAGGTAGGTGTGAATGGGGAGAGCGTCCCCGCGTGGCAAAAGGCCTTGTCTTTCTTAAGAGCAATTCAAAGCCATAAAAGCAAAGCAAAGAATAAAAAGCTTGCAAACACTTATAGCTCTTGGAAATCCAGCCACGTGAAGCACAGAGAAGGGACACGGACGTTGCTCATAAGATGCAGTTCAGAAGATACAGAAACAGATTTCTCATCAATACTACAGTCACAAGCCATGCAGGGATAGTAAAGGTCAGCGAGAGCAATTAGAGCTGATCTTAGAAAGGCAGAGGAAGCCACGGCCAATGGGTCTGGGCCTGGAGTTACATATTCCATCCTGCAGCGCCCCATCAATTGGCAACCCTGGCACACTGAGCACTGGTGTGTGGATGACAGGTCTTGCTCTGTGATTGGGGGGGAGGAACTGGGGCGCTTCTAAGGCCATCTGCTGGGACTCGAGAGCAGGAGAAGGTTTGCCCTTGTCTCTGCTTGAGATGCCCGTGAGCATTTGGTGGGCCACTGTGTGCGACGGGATGCTGGACTAGATGGGCTGCGGCCTGATCCAGCAGGGCTCCTCTTATGCTCTTATGTTCTTATTTATCCCAGAATATTGTCCAGAATAGGAAGGGGCTTAGTAAACTGAGCCATTCCATAGCTGCAGTACCAATCCTTTAGAGATATGAGGTGCGATGCACCCTAGAAAGATCACAGAGCTATCTGCCAGCAATGCTTCTTTTTCGTTTGGACCAAGTTTAGGTAGTTTACACTTGCCCGATTTGTGGTTGCATCTAAACACTAGTTCCACATGCTCTGGTACGCCATCAGGAGCGCTCTGGTGAAGAGCATATGCATGCTCACTAGGCTGCTACAGTCCAGAAGCGTCCCCATTCCCACCAGAGCTGTCCTGATTGCCTGGAGCTTCCAGACGGGAGAGAATTCGGTCTTCCTCCAGGGATGCTGTGGGAGCCCCGTCCCCTGGCTGGCGCTACTGGGGGAAGAGATTGATCTTCTGACCTCCCCATCCCTGGACTGTGCCCCCTGCTGACCTGCCCGTGCAGGGCATTGCCCAGGTGTGCGTGTCTGGATGCCCCCTGCCATCCTCCCTGCCCCCTCTCCACAATCGCAGGCTCGATCCTCCCCCTCTCGGGGACTGTGGCTTTTCGAGTTCCGCGATCCCCAAGAGGGTGGAGGAGAAGCCCTGCAATGTTGCCTAGAGGGGGGAAGGGGATGGCAGGGAGGCATCCAGGCACACACACACACACACCGGGTGATGCCCTGCATGGGCAGGTCAGCGGGGGCCACGTTCCAGGCGTGGGGAGGCAAGCTGCCGGGTCAGAAGATCGATCTCTCCCCTCCCCCCATCGGCCAAGTGCCAGCAGCCAATGCGCCACAGAATGCCCGACGCCGTTGGCGGCACTCCAGGCACAGAGCACCATTTCTGGCTCCCAAGGAGCACCCTTGGCTGTCAGAGGCGCGTATGGTCATCGTGTACCCAGAGTGCACTGGGCTTAGAGCACTATTGGGCAACCAGTACATGCTAGAAAAGCTTTTTTAGAAAGGGACCATTGCCAAAACAACCGTAGTTATTAATGTGCTAGGAACATCAGCAAGGCAGCTTATTGATTTCAAGGCAATGCTGCATCCTTCCTTATCTCAAAGTGATATTAACAATTCCCTTAGCCCAGGCCATTATATTCTTATGGCCAGATTTCATAAGCCAGGATGGGCAAGAATCTAGGAGATACGCAGTGCCAGATTCCCAGGCTATGTCCTTGACCTCCACAGACTGAAGGACATCCACCAAAAACTGTGAACTGTATATAAGACCAGATTGGCATCCTTGCTCAAGAGGCCCAGCTGAAACACGGAAGTCAGAAATAAAAATCCAATCTGATATTTAAGAGTGGCTGGAAGTCACACTGCTTTAAGGGTGCGATCCTGCTGCCCCTCCACAGAGGAAAGGCCTGTGCCACTGAGCTCAGCAGCATCACTCTGATGATGAAGTTCCTATGACATCAAGACCTTTTTGGGACCAAATGTGAGCACTATCCACATGGGTGCTTAAGATACCACTCCAGTTGCCCATGGGCCTGAGGGTCTATATATATTCCTCCCGTGGCCCCATCTTAGTGATGGTTGAGGATCAATAGAGGGACATCAGGGTTTTTAGTTTTTAAATTATTGTTTTATGCATTGATATTGTGTTTTAATATGTTATATTGTTTAATACTGTCTTAAGGGGGGGAGGGATAAGGTGTTTTTAATTGTTATATTTTACATTTTACTGTTGTTAACCGCCCGGATTGGTTTGCCATAGGGCGGTATACAAATAAATATTATTATTATTATTATTATTATTATATATTAGGGGTCCAGAGGTCTATTCACACTTAGGCCTCTGGTATGCAATTAGGACAGCTCTGGTACAGATACAGGTGTCCACCCACTTTAGGTCCTCAGGCCCCTCCTACGTTTGATCAAAATGCCCTTACGGTAATCCACTTTTTCTGAGGCTGCTTCAGCCAGGAAGCTCTGTCTCTTCTCCCTGTAGGAGGCAACTCATGGCCTTTTTCCACTAGGGCTTAGAAGCCCTCTAAGACCCCATTAGGAACCTGATTAGTACCTGATCGGTACTTATCAGGAAGGCCCTGTCCCCACCTGGACCCCATTGAGGGCCCCATCTTCAAGGTCCTGTCTCCACGGGGGCAGGGGAAATCTGGATTTAATGGGTCCTTCAGGCCCTTAAATTTGGATTTCGCGTGGACCTGATTAAAGGTGTCCACAATGCGATCTCCAGGCATCTTGAAGATCCAGATCTCCAGGAGGACCCCATCTCAAAGATCTAGATCTTGAAGATCTGGATCTTTGACTGCGCATGGGAAAAGGGGGTCACACTCAGGTGACATTCTACCCAGAATCGCTGCATGGAGGACCAAAGATGGCCATCTTCCAGAGCACAGTGGCCATTTTAATGAAGATGAATTCCAGGAGCAAGAGTCCAGACAAGGTAAGCCATGTTGCTAATTCAGGGAACACCTGGTTGGGGTTCCTTTCTCTCAGACAGATTTCACCCCTAGATCCTGGGGCGATGCTGAAATTGCAACCCAGGCCTCCCACACCAGGTCCACCTCTTCCTTTCCGTTGCCCAAACTTCCCACCCCGGATCCTGCCCCTTTCTTAGCTTTGCACTGAGGGGGCAATTCCACACTGGGACTTATTTCCAAACATGTGTTACATTAATTATGTCCAATTTCCTATGGCATTTAAACTACATTTTTCTGTAAAAGGAACCATATAGCTCCCTGCATTTTTGTTTCTTAGGGTAGGCAGAGGAAGACAAGCTGTCTTGGTTATTCTGATTTACAACCTGAGTTCATCTTCAGCACTTTCCAACTGAATGTGGCGACACCTGCCAGCTCTGCTGCTGGTGTTGCTGCTAAACTCAGCGGAACAAGCCAGCTAGGATTTTCCAGCAGATGTTCAGATACTTCTTCTCTCTACACCCCTCCTCAGAAAGGACTTGCAAAATGCCCATCTATTCTCCGGTCCAATGGTGCATCCCCATTATAAGCTTAATCCAGTTTCCCTAAACTGAAATAATAGAATCAGATGCAAACACAAATTTGCCTGTTCCCATTACTTTCAGCTTAATCACGTTCAATCCGGATTCTGAGGATCGTACGTGGTGTACGTGACTCAAGGGGGGGACTCAAGTGGCTACTTTCTAAAAGCTGCTTTTTGGGGCTGCCCTGCCCTCTTCCTCCTGGCGTGAACGCGCCACCCATAAGAGACCCCTTCACCGAGCCTGGCTGGATGGCTGCCGCTTGCTTGGATGGAAGAAAATGGCAGCGGGCAGCCAGCGATTCTCCCCATTGCCCAGGGCACACAGCAGCAGTGGCAACTCAAGCCCCCTTGCTTTAAACATTCACACATCTCCCAGAATCTGCCCCTGCTTTCATTTCCCCTTTAAAGGTCAGAATTCCAAAGAGCTAGAATTGCGCAGAATTGCAACATTGTTATCAGGTGTGAAGTGCCTAGATTGCTACAGTGTAGCGGCTGCTGTAAAGGGTGGATTTTTACACTGAAATCACTGTCTTTGGAAGCAAGCTGTTGGGGGAGGGAAACCCTAAACATGGATTCTCATCCCTTAAAATGGTAGGGTCCCCACAGTAAAAAAGGTAACACGTATCAAGCGCACGATCCGGAGTGAGACCTGTTGAAATGAGGGTTAATATTTACAACGCTTCGGGGCGATTTAACACGCAGAAAGTGTGTTAAGCCAAACTGACGTGGGGTCTGCGAGGACTGAACCCATATTGAATTCAAAATAAGCTTGCTGTGGGGATTCGCCCAAAGACAAGCACGGTTTGCACCCATGTTAGCCGGCTGCTGATGTTCCATCCCTTGAGTTTCGCAATGGCTACATTCCAAAAAATGGAAACATTTCAAAACTCAGGAAAACCGAGGGGGGCACTAAACAGCTGGTTTTCCCCCAGCCCCAGTGCTTTGGAGTGGGAAAAAAACAGCTGTCTGATGACAAGCAACTCACAAATATTAAAGCTTGCCACTTCTGTGGTCTAGCGGTTAGGGAGCTGGACTCTCATCTGGGAATACCGGGTTTGATTCCGCCCTCCCCCATGAAGCCAACTGGGTGACCTTGGGCTAGTCACAGCTCTCTTTTGAGCTCTCACAGCCCCACCTACCTCACAGGGTGTTCTGTTGTGGGGAGAAGAACAGAAGGTTTGTCAGCCACTTTGACACCCCTTAAATGGGTGAGAAAAGCGGGCTAGAAAAGCCACCTCTTCCTCCACAAAGCCATCTAGGTGACCTTGGGCTAGTCAGAGCTCTCTTATTTTAGAGCTCTCACACCTCCACCTGCCTCACAAGGTATTTGTTGTGGAGAGAAGAACAGAAGGTTTGTCAGCCACTTTGAGCCCCCTTAAGGGTGACAAAAGTGGGGTATAAAAGCCAACTCTTCTTCTTCCTCCTCAGTCTGCCCAACACTTTACCATGTACTCAGTTCTCACAGCTAACGATTGGTCCAATGAAAAGATTGTGCATCTCATTGTGATTGTGAGCCAGTTTGGTCTAGTGGTTAGGGAGCCAGACTCTTATCTGGGAATACCGGGTTCAATTCTGCCCATGAAGCCAGCTGGGTGACCTTGAGCTAGTCACAGCTCTCTTCTGAGCTCTCACAGCCCCATCCACCTTACCAGGTGTCTGTTGTGGGGAGAAGAACAGAGGGTTTATCAGCCACTTTGAGTCCCCTTCCTCTTCTTTTCATGGATCTTTGGAGGGAGATCATGAGCTAATGCTTGCCTTCAAAAATCATTCAGCCCCTTAATACACTAAGAGCATCAAAATGTATATAAAGAGTAGTGTCCCATGGACAGCAGGGAGAGGAAGCTGCGGAGATGAAAAGGAGGCCTCCAGCCGAAGCCTGGCTCTCCCCCCACTGCAAAACACAGCTGAACTGGAAGCTTAGAATCCATCCCTCCATGGGCCCCTTCAGAACAGGAACGTCTGGAAAACCTTGCATTATTTTCTGAAGATGAGAACGCAAGAGAATCTGCTTAATGCGTCTGCCATGACGGTTTGCCCTTAACTATTCAGGAGCCTGGCAGGAGCTTTGCTTCCCAGGCTCCTAGCAGAGAGAGCGAGAGCGAGTGAGGCCATGCCAGCTTCCCAGAAATAGACGCCCGCCTGCCCCGCGTAGCTAATTACATCGCAGTTTGATCGGCTCTCTTCGCAAGATCTCCTAAATTATAGAATTGAAGTACTTTTAGTTCATCTGGGAGAGAAGCACTAGTGACATTGGCAAAGTTAAGAATTTAAAATACTCTTCCCCATATAGTTTATTTTTTATTTTATTTTATTAAAAAAAACCTCTTTGAATATCATCAAAGAGATTTCACAATTTTTATTCCTTTTTAAAGTTTTTTTTAAATGATTAGTCTGGCTTTTTTGCTATAGAAGTCTATGGACCTATTTGCAGTTGGCCTTATTCCAGAATATATCCTGGAATTGGGAGCTGTTGTGCACAGGCTAGGGCAGGCCACGGTGCGCCCCAGACCTCCACCCAGGTCCTGCTCTAGTCTGCACCAGTGATGGCGAACCTTTTGAGCTCGGTGTGCAAAAATTCACAAGAAAACCTAGCTTAACTGGGGTGCTGTGTCACGTCTAGAAATATCCATAATTTTGTGAATTTTGTAGCTCTAGTAAAAAAGTTATATTTTTGATATATGTATCTTATTAAAAGCAAAAACAAATAATTCTTTACATTACTGACTTTTGTTGCTGAATTTCGTTTGCTAAATCTTCAATTGAAAGTTGGTACTTTGTACACTTCAAGAACAAGCAAGCACTACACGCCCAGGTGCCAGGGTGACCAGGTGTGTCACCCAAAAGGGCTTGGCGTGTCACCTGTGACACACATGTCATAGGTTGGCTATCACTGGTCTGCACTAACTTGTGAAGAGTCCCACTGTTCCAGGATCTACTCCTGAATTAGGCCCAGTGCAGAAAGGGCTTCATTCCATTTCCTTGCTCCCTCCTCCTCCTCCCAGTGGGCACATCTACTTCATCAGATGCTAGGGGGCCCAGTGGGCACATCTACTTCTTCAGATGCTAGGGGGCCCAATGGGCACGTCTACTTCTTCAGATGCTAGGGGGCCCAATGGGAATGTCTTCTTCAGATGCTAGGGGGTCCAATGGGCATGACTATTTCAGATGCTAGGGGGACCATTGGGCATGTCTACTTCTTCAGATGTTAGGGGGCCCAATAGGCATGTCTACCTCTTCAGATAAGGGCCCCTAGCATCTGAAGAAGCAGACGTGTCTATGAAAGCTCGTGCCACCAACCCAATGGGACCCCTAGCATCTGAAGAAGCAGCCGTGTCTATGAAAGCTCATGCCACCAACCCTATGGGCCCCCTAGCATCTGATGTAGCAGACGTGTCTATGAAAGCTCGTGCCACCAACCCAATGGGACCCCTAGCATCTGAAGAAGCAGCCGTGTCTATGAAAGCTCATGCCACCAACCCTATGGGCCCCCTAGCATCTGAAGAAGCAGACGTGTATATGAAAGCTCATGCCACCAACCCTATGGGCCTCCTAGCATCTGAAGAAGCAGACGTGTCTATGAAAGCTCATGCCACCAACCCTATGGGCCTCCTAGCATCTGAAGAAGCAGACGTGTCTATGAAAGCTCATGCCACCAACCCAATTTGCCCCCTAGCATCTGAAGAAGCAGACGTGTCTATGAAAGCTCATGCCTTTTCCTTCCTTTTGCGGTACGTTCACCGCTGTTGCCAGTTCTGCTCATCTACAAAGATACCAGCTTTGGGACGGGAAGGAAGTCCAGGCCTGCAACTCTGGCACTGAAGTGAACAGGCCTCCTACGCGCTGCCACTGAGAAAACAGAAAAGTATCAGCACTTTCCCAACCACCTTCCCTTTCCAACAGTAACAAATTCCCTGACATTAGTCTTCTCTAGCACCATTACAAAACCAGGGGAAAACCACAAAGTGGAGCTGAGTGCTCTTGGTGGATCCCACACTGTGAAAGCGAAGAGGAAATGTGTGCGGGGGAGTGGGGGGGTGGGGTGATTTCTGGGCTCTGGAGAAGTTTGGATGTACGTCACAGAGTTGCAATAGATATGAATGTGTAGTTCTGCTATTTATGTTGCCATCTGAAAGTAATTAACATCGCCGTGGTATGAAGACAATTCCCTAGGCTGGGAACGCTCCTAATGATGAAGCATTAATTACTTTCAAATGGTGAATTACAGTCGTCGGATATATGTAGTCCTGTTCCATGCCCATAAGGATTCATATCCAGTATATTTACTTATGTGTCAAGGCTGTAGTTGTATATTTATACATGTAAATAATGTTCATGACTTTTCTATTACTGCCTTTGTGTGTATGACTACAGTATATTCAGGCTCCACAGAATACCTCTTACGTCTATTTGGATGCGTGCCCTTCTATTTACACTTTATGTTTTGCGGGGTTGCACAAAAGGCTAGAAATGAGCAAAAGTGTCCACTTGCCGTCCACTGACTTTTGCATTGCTCCTTTCACCAGCATTCACCTCCATCTGCATTTCACAACTTCCATATGGCCATAGAAAGGGTTCCTGGATTGGAGTGGATATAAAACTCTTGCTTCCTGAACTGCAGAAACTTTTCTGTCGGTGAACCAAAATTCCTCACCTTCAGCATTTCCAACTGGGACCATTAAACGAAATGCCGGAATGATCCCAGAATTTGGCCAGTTTCAGAGCTTCATGCAGTTGGACCATGTAGAACAGGCATGTCAAACTTACGGCCCGCGGGCCGGACCCGGCCCGCG
>MTQE01001418.1:1796163-1826856 GCA_014337955.1 Aspidoscelis marmoratus | reverse complement strand
TTTTTGAATCCGGCCCTCGGCCGGATTGAGTTTGACACCTCTGATGTAGAAGCTCCAACGAGGGATGGATCCACCCACCCCTGGCCTTGAGGGCACCTTCGGAAGGCCTAGTTCAGCCTTGGAGGATGCAATTTAGCAGCAGTGGCGGCAGCAATGACAAAAAGTGAGGGGGGCAGTGAGGCAGGATGGGAAAGAAGGGGTGGGGGGTTCCCTTCATGCGCAAACATTTTACAGATGTTTGCACACGAAGCCAAAGACCCCCATATTTACGGGAGGGATGATTCGCCCAAAGCCGAATATTCCCCCCTTCGATTCGTATCAAACTGAAGGGGGGAAATGGGTTTTGTGCACATCCGTAATAGAGTGGGCTTCTCAGTTGTGCTGTTGGTGACCCTTGATGTCTGCAGAGAGTGGGCAAGATAAATCACTCACATGGCTGCCGTGTCTATATGATAGACATGCGAGCAGCTGAAGGCAGTGGCACCCTCAGAGCTTTTATCCTGTTCTGAGAGAAGCACACATCTGTTTGCCAAGTGCTCCTGGAGGAGCATCCTGCATTTGTGGGGGCCTCCAGCATTTGGGCATTGTGCCCCTGAGGCCCCTGCCTGGTACCTTCTACTGCCCATGTGGATGCCAATTCCGTTTTTTAAAAAAGTATTCAAAGGGTGCAGTCAGACATCATAGGGATAATCCATATTGGGGGAGAATGAAGACTGAATATGTGTTGAGGTCGGTCCCACATTTTTATTATTATAATATGGATTCAAAACTGACTTCCTCATTTTCACTCATTTTTTCCCATTCCTTTTCTCCCTCCCTTCACCAAATTTCCCTCCCTGTGCATCAGTGGTTGGATGCATTCCCTTCATTAAAATCTTGGATTCACAGGGGCAGGAAAATCAAACTCCACCTTCCCTAATGCCACTTCAGAACATGGACTCCCGTGGTTATCCACTGTTCCTTCCTTCTCCCCCTCCAGCCTGTATCGACCCAAGAACAATTTCAGTTCCACATCCACCACACAGTAGAGTGTCTTAAAGGCTACATCTTTTTTTGTGTAACTGCAGTTTTGTGCTTCTTTGCAGTTTTAAAGCAGTGGGAAACAGGTGTGTTGTTTGCTCTCAAGCAGTGAAAAGGAGGAAATTCATGGGGGCATCTATATTCGTGGCAGTGAAGAAGAAGAAGAAGAAGAAGAAGAAGAAGAAGAAGAAGAAGAAGAAGAAGAAGAAGAAGAAGAAGAAGAAGAAGAAGAGTTGGCTTTTCTATGTTTTCATGGTTGGTGTAAACCACCTTGAGTAATTTATTAGAAAGGTAGTATACAAGTAAACTGAATGAAATGAAATGAAATTCAAAACATTCAAAATTTGATCGAATTAATTTGAATTTGTACATTTGAATTTGGATCAAAAGTCTATACATTTGTTTTTTAACAAATCATGCATACAAATTATTTGGACATACATATGGGTACGGATACATACACATTATATACGTATCTGTACACATCCTATTCGTAGGTACAGGATGAAAACAGGATGCCTATGGGATAAAAATGGGATGCGTTTGGATGCATATGAACACATTTGAATGTTGTAGACATTCGTATCTTCAAATACAAATTGAATATTCATATGAATAGATACAAATGTATTTGAATCTGTTCAAATTTGAATACATTTGATTTTTTCTATTCGTACAAATTCGAACATTCAAATATTCAATTCAAATTGAATTGAATCAGAAAATTCACCCCTAGAATTCACTTAAAATAAGTGCAAAATAGTCCAAATCTGGTCAAATGAGTCCAGAAAAAAAATAAAAATGAGAAGGCATTATCTTGTCAGGATAGTTGAAACTGAAAATAGCCTGGAAACTGATTCAATGCTGTGTCTGACCACAGCCAAGGAAACAAAATATTCTAAGTAAAAATAAAATAACGGCTATTCCTTTTCCAAAACACAATTTCAAACTCTTTTTATAAACATCAGACCGAGGTGGGTTCAGTTCCCACAGTCTCATTGTGTAAATCCAAACAGCAAAACCAAAGGAAACCATCAGGGCTGTGGTCACACTTTTAAGTTTTAGTCCGGCCCTGAGATGGGCAAGGAATAGCGCCCTTTTTAGGCCTTCCCTCTCTGGTCAGACCTGCTGGAATTCCCTCGGAAAAAACAGGAAGACACTTTGGTGGCCGGCTTCCGAGGACTCAAAGTGGCCTCCGCCCTTTAAAATACAAGATGTCCTCCGCCCAGGTCGGTTTTCTGCTGGATGTAAGCAGACCAAACCCTTGCGTGAATCCTTGGTTTTCCAACAGACTGCTTTTGCTCCGGTTGCATTTCCTTGCTAAGCAGGCAAACCCTGTAGAAAGAGGTTCGTGTGGTGATTTCTGCTGCTCTGGCGATGTTGTGCAACGTGGTGAGCAAAGATCACAGAACCCTTTGTTGATGTAGGGAAACCTGTCTTGCTATTTGGAGATAAAACTGCGTCCTTTCAGCCTTTCTGCTGTGACGGCAAAGGTGTTCCGCGGAACATTTAAAGAACGATTCAGCCCCGTCCTGGCCGTCTGCTGTGTCTGCACTTGACTTCTTCTAAGAGGACGGGAGGGGAAAGCCTGACTTCTGAGCTTGTCACAACCTCTGAGAAAAAGCACACGCGTCCCTCTTCTTCCGCTCGAAGTCTTTACTAGCCGGCTGCCTGAGCTCCGTTTAGATGCCAACACCGGCAAAGGCTTTGCAACCCCCTAACAAGACGCTGCCCGTTTTGAAGTACCAGGAAACATGGCTGAACAGGGAATATTGGAGGCTGTTAAAACGTGCTTTAAAGTTTGTTAATATGTTGTACCACCGTAATGGCACTTTAATAAAAAGCAATTTTGTGCCTTAATAGTCTCACAATCAACTGTTATTTATTTCCGTCAGTCGGCGTTCGGTGAGCTCAAACTTCCAGGTGTGCCCCAGATTTTCAGTTGCTGAAGTGATCCGTGGGGACGAAGAACCGAAATAAAGCTTATTAAACACGTGCCATTTTGCCTTGTCACATCTGACCACGTGCGGCCCGGTGGAAGCTCTTGGCACTCAGACATGGCACTCTGATTTATTTGAGTATTATATTTAATTGTTTCCTTCTTGCCGAAGCTTTAACATGCCAGGCCTGTAAATATAACCCGACTCTTCCATATGGCACTCTGGTTTTCCATTTTCAGATGCAATCGGCCTGGAATAATGACTGCGGTATAACTCAATTTGAGTTCTGCTGCTGGGGACTTTATTACATAATGCTTTCTAATTGACCCTCATAGTTTAATAAGACAGAACATTTCACCAGAACATTGACAAAAGTTATTAATTTTCACTTCAGCAGAGACCAGTGTCCCAATTAAATCCCATGATAATGCCTGACTGACTCACTGACCTCATTATGGCTAATGCTTATTAGTCCAGCCGAGAGGATAACATCACACACGGTTAAAATGGCTAAATGAGCACATACAACTATTCAGCGTGATTATAATTTACATACATGACTAATTTTACTTCACTGGTCCTTGCCTGGTGAAGTTAATGTTGTAAACTCCTGTCACACAACAAGATAATCTGTGGAGAATATTGAAGATGTCATAAGAGGAGACAGAGGGGCTGTCCTAATCACCCTCCCGCCGCACGGAGGCTTCTGGAAGCAAAGGCCTTCAAAAGCGGTCCGTCCCGTCTGAAAGTGTCCATGTTGTGCTGATGAAGAATCTCTGTGTGCTAGAACCGTTTTCAGATAGTGTTCACTTAAAATGTTACAGTCAGTTTAGGAAGACATCTGCATTTTCCATGCATCTTCAAGTAAGAATAACTATTTTGATTAGGGTTGTGCACGAATGCATTTTTTTGCATTTGAATTCAAGTTGATGTGAATATTCGAATATTCAATCCGATTTGAATTTTAAAACAGATCTATTCAGATCGGATTTTTGAATATGCAAAATTCAATCGAATGCGTTATTTGGGGTTTTCGAAAATCCGATTTGAATTTGAATGTTGATATTCGACGGATTCAAATCGGATTTTTGAATTTTTGTGCACATCCCTAATTTTGATTTCCTTTTAAAAATTAACTTGGTAATTGACATCCCCAAGGAAGGTGTGGACACCCCTAGATTACCTTTTCCAACTCAAAAGGCACTTGCTAGCTCTCAGGTGCCCTTGGTGGAATGTTGTAGACCGAGAGGCTGACACCACGCTCTCTGCGTGGAGGCAACTTTAGTTCATCGCAGTTTGACAGATCCACAGTGGATGAAAGCAAGGCTTCCAAAGAGGGAGACAGCAGAGTGAGATGCATTCTAGGACAGTGTTCACATGGCCATCCATCCAGATGCATCCAATCACCAAAAGGAGCAATCTACACCTAGACTGAGTTTCCTCTTTCTGTTGGAATCAGCATTTGGGTTCAGTGGGTCACTCAGCACAGACTGGAAGTTGCGACACTGTACAGAGTCCAACTTCTAGGGTGACATCTAGTCTCTGACCAGGGAGCCAGCTGGAGATTTAGGCTGCAGCTCTACTTACTGGGGTAAACTTGTTGTGCTGAGTGCTCCTGGATGGTGTGGCTAGACCTGAGACGTTTTCGCACGGGGGAAAACGGAACGCGAAAAAGCCAGCTGTGGACACGTCATCCGCATTGGCCGCGCGCGCCTTGCGTTCCGACGTGTCCGCAGCTGGCTTTTCCGCGTTCGAAATGTAGAGCACTTCGAAGTGCTCTACACGCGTTCCAACGCGGACGAGCCGCCCGCAGCCGTTCGGGAGAAGAAGCGTTCGCGCTTCTTCTGTCTCCCGAACGGCTGCCGGCGCGCCTCCGACGCCGCGCGGCTTTGACAATCAGCTGTTTTTCAAACAGCTGATTGTCGATCTGCCTCGGCGGCTGTCTGCGCGCCCCTGGCCGGCGTTTGCCGGCTAAGCCAGCTTCGGGCGCTTTCCCCTTTCGCACACAGACGCTCCGGAACGCGTTTACACGCGTTCTGGCGCGTCTGTGTGTGAACGGGGAAAGCGCCCGAAGCTGGCTTAAGCTTTCCGCCTGAACGCGTTCCGTCTGGAACGCGATTCAGTGCGGAAATGCCTCTGCTGCTGAAGATATACTAATGATTGCTCTCACGTATCCATGAAGCCCAGTGAGATAACTGACCCTAAGATGGCCTGGAAGTGGGGGAAGGGCATCTCTATTGTGTAATGGAAGCCATTTCTGTGCAGAACACTGTTGTGGGCCATGGAGGGTCATAGATCTCTCTGTTCTGTGGATGAAGCAATAGAGCATAACAGGCTGTTGAAAATGGCAGCATCTCCTGCTCCGTTTGTAGGCCCAGCTGGAAGCTTCAAGGCAGAGAATGAAAGGACCAGCGCGGCTACTTCTGTGCCAAGTGGTTGATCCTGTCTACCAGGAGCAAGAAGCAGGGATGTGCACGAATATACAAAATATTTGTTATTCGTACGCATTCAGATGAATCCGGACATTTGTATACAAAACTGTACTTTAGTGTTTGTATGAATATAAATATTTCAAACTATTCGTATGAATAATTCAGATATTTGTATGTGTACGGATACATATGCATCGTGAGGATATCCGTAAGCCTACGTACGAATACGTACGGGATGAAAATGGGATGCCTACAGGATGCATATGGAATGCATAGAGATATGTACGTATCATTGGAGACGTATCAAATATTTGAATGAATAGATATGAATGTATTCATATCGGTTCGAAGGTCTAGGCCTTCTTTTTCTTTATTTGTACAAAGTCGGATTTCATTCTTCTTATCCTTCGTCCAACAAGTATATCACTGAAGATCATTGCTAGGTTCCATTTTGTCCAAAACCAATCAGTTTATTCTTCTTACCGTTCACAACTGTCTCAGATCCATAAGCCTGAAATTGCGTATTTCAGTGCTCAGCATCTTCAGCAATATGGAAGGACGTGTAAGTGTCAGCCACATGAAAGATTGTTGCTTTGCTTTTAATGCAATGGGGTGACTGAGGCCACATCTCCTCTTACTGGGTGAAATGCCCAATAAAATGTCTTCTGCCACTGTGTTTCCGCTACTAGTGACAGAAAATGCCTCACAATGATTGTACTGCCTCATTGGGAGATGTGAACACCAGCTGAGCTGCCATCTTGCAAGAGTGCAAATTTGGCACCCTCATTAAAGATGCCTTGAAGTGCCACTCTGAAGAGTGCCTTCTTGCTCCAAAATGGAGATGAGGGGGCATCCTGCAGGGCATGATCATGTTGCTACCCCCATGCACCCCAGAGATCACAATCCCCATTTTCAAATGGAGATGTGGCCCTGCAACCTCTGAGGTGGACCCAAAGATCCAATAAATGGTGCAGAGAAACCCTTCTATTCCACATTCTCTACCCTCTTGGGCAAATTAATCTGGCTTAAGGTTTTGTGATGTGTGTGTCATTTCCTTATTTTTAAATTTGTTTTCACAAATGCTGTTAGTGACTCTTGCCTAGATGGCACTTAATTCATTAGTCTGTCTCCCTTACTCTTTCATTAATGGAGACAGAGAGAGAAAATGTAAGCACAAATCCCCTATTAACAACTCCAGTAACTGCATGTTGAAAATGTCACCTCTTTTGAGAACATCCTTCATAAAGGTCATCCAGAACAGACATATTTTATGTTTATGGCACTAGTGGGTTTTTCCTTTCCTCTTCTTTTTGCTTCAGATGCAAGCATGATAATGTATCATATGCCAGAAGTTGTCTGCATTGGAGATCCTTGAGGTGGGTGAGATTAGGTGCGATGTTCTCCTTGGACTCCTTTTTGGTGTTCAACAGGTCGCAATGTGGTTCAGAAAGACCCAGCCATACCTTGCTCTGCTCCCAGTGCCCCACGGCATGACACAAACCACTGGAGAGCTCCAGTGTGGCGTAATGGATGAATTACCGTAATCCCAGACCAAGCAGGAGAGCCACTACTGTGCCCATAGATTTCTGTAAGCTGCTTCATTCTTTTTCCACACAGACAGATCTGCACCACTGGCTCATAGCAGAGACAATAGTTCTGCAAGGTCAACCAGTAAATTATATCAGAGAAATAGCCCTGTTAGTCTAATTCGAAAAGTCCAGCACAGTAGTTAGTAGCACTTGGAGACTAACAAGAGAAGGGTTGGTGGCATGAGCTTTTGTAGACATGTCTACTTCTTCAGATGCTAGAGCGCCCAATGGGCACATCTACTTCTCCAGATGCTGGGGGCCAATGGGCACGTCTACTTCTCCAGATGCTGGGGGGCCAATGGGCAGGTCTACTTCTTCAGATGCTAGGGGACCCAATGGGTACATCTACTTCAGATGCTAGGGGGCCTATGCCACCAACCCTTCTCTTGTTAGCCTCCAAGTGCTACTAACTACCTTGCTGGACCCCCAGTAAGTTTTCTTGGTCTTAGGCAGTATTTGAACAGCAGCAGAAAGAAGGAGGGACAGAACAAGAACACAGAGTAAATCTTGCCCACATTCTCAGGAGCAGGATTCCTTCTGTCTATACACACAGGCAGCCCTATTGCCTTTGCCATTTTGCTGTGAGCGTAGCAGTGGCTTCCAGAAAGTGCTGCAGATATGTGCCAGGAGCTGGAACATCAAGCTTATACCACGCCTAGCAACTTCTGGGAATGGCAAGATGTCCATGTGATGCCCCCGTTCACCCCATGCACCGTCAACAATTATACCCCTGCATACTGCCTTAGTAATGTGGGCATTGTCTTAGTGTAACCCTCTCACTGGCTCACACAACAGATTCTCACTGAGAATATCAAATAAGTTATTTCATTCATCCAGATCCCTTACCCAGATGGGGTGAGGTCACAGCAACTGCAGAGCTGGGTATTCAGTACAGTGGCGCCCACACTATGGAACGCACATGCCAGAACGCACATCTGGTCATTCTCTTATGATGGTTCATTGTCAAGTAAAAACATGATTATTCTCAAAAGTACTTCCTGCAGGCTGGTTTTACCTGTCTGAATTGATTTTTGTTCTTATTCGGCCATTCATGCTGCTGCCCGTCTGTTAAAATACTTGTATTTTTCCCACCCTTTTATAATGGCTTTACTGATTTTATTTGGTGTATGTCAGAAGAGCCCTGTTCATATTTACTGGCAAACAAGTCACCCTGCACTCAAGGGACTGAATTCCCAGCTAACAGTGCTATGGCCCCGGTGAGACCAATATGAGACAGGACGTCCTATTCATAATTCAAACTGAGGTCGTACCAGTTCTGTTCACACCTAGGGAGTTATAGGTCATCATCAGGCTGTCCCCACCTTGGGACGCATCGCTCACACCTTTCTCCACGATCGACTGGGACCTCCTCCATGGAACCCTTGGCTCTCCAACCCTTTTGCTACATCACATCAATCTCATTTCTGATTGGATGCTGTTCATGTCACTCAAGGGAGACGGGTGTGTGTGTTTGCGGTTCTTCTTTAAGCCTGCTCCCCCACCTCCATGCCCCCTTCCTTTTTTATGTGTTTTTCTTCTCCATGCAATAATAATAATAATAATAATAATAATAATAATAATAATAATAATAATAATAATAATAATAATAATAATAATAATAATAATAATAATAATAATAATAATAATAATAATAATAATAAATTTGTGGAATTTATTAGATAGATAGAAAGAGGCATCAAACAGATATACTGAGGAGAGAAGGTACCTCACGAGCTACCTCACGAGCTCTGCATGCGCACACTAGCTGAAAGGGAAGACAGCATGACTTAGCCTCTTTCGGCCCACCTAGCCCACCCATGGGCTGAGTCCTCTGGAAAACAAATTTAGTAAAACGTGACCTGAAGATGTCCTGGGGTGTTTTTCCACTGTCACAAAGGGCCTTTCTGCACAGGCTCTAAAAACACATTTAGAGTCAGTTCGGGGAAGGATTTGGATGTGGGATCCACACAGGGAAGCCAATTAGGGTCCCTTTGAGGACGCCACGTCCGCATATCAGCAGGCAAAAATGGTTGTTTAAACCGGTTTTGCCACCAAATCCTACCCAGACGTAAGACCTGAAAACATCAGGTCTTACATCTGGCTTTTCCCCTTAAAACGGTTTGCAGAAAGGCCCTAAAAGTACCCATTAATGGGTACGTAATGGCATTTTTGTACCAATTAATGGGTACTTAATGGCTACTTCTAGTGACAGTGGAAAAACACCCCTGAAGTCGTCTTAAACTAAAGGTGTGACCAGGGTCTATGTTTTAACACCTATTCAGCCTGACCTTTAGCTGAGGAAACGCTTCCCCTCCCCACTTTCAGGCACTGCTGTTATTTTTTAGTGTTTTTTGGTTAAAACTTATTTTTACTGTTGAAACCCCTCCTGAGGCCTTCAGGAATAGGGCAGGATAAAAATGCAAACAAAGTAACAAACATAGTTCAGTTCACACCTCTGGCTGAGTGATCATAAAGAGGAGGGCAAGCCGGTGGGTGAAAATACCATTGAGTTCTTGTGCGAATGAGACAAAATGAGTATAAAGCATGTATAGCATACATTGATGTAGTGAAACACCTGTTTAGCCTGGGATCCTTTCCACACTGGGTCTTATGGCAGGACGTATCCCAGAACAAAGATGGGCCTGCCGTAGTCAGCGCAAGCATGTGGATAGCGGGTCCATATTCCGAGATATACTATGGAATAAGACGCAGTGGAGAAAGGCCTGAAATTAGATTTTCCCTTCATTTCAACCACATTTCCCCTTTTGCCTTTACTAATGACAAAGCTCTGGTTCAACACTGATAGGCTCCGTCTACATGCAATAAAAAGTCTGTTAAAAAGCTTCTTTTGCCACGGAGCGCCTCCATGCAGAGCTTTTCTCCGGGCTTCCAGCGCCACAAAGAAGGAAAATCTGCAGAAGAAACCCCCCCCCCCTTTAAACAAGTCTACCAGCGCCCTTTTTTGAAGCCGTGGGTTTTCTGAACATGGAGACGCTCCCATGGGGGCGGGGATTGTGGGCCGTGGTATTAGCGGGCGGGGTGGGGGGTGGGGTCCTGCAATTCTTTGCTTTCTACATTTCCTGTCCCATCTTTCCTCTTTTTTTCTGCCTTCTCCCTCTTTTTCTCTTCAAATAAAATCACTGACATCATGACTAACAATTCAAGAAAACAGTAGGGGGACATTTCAATCACATAAGATATATCGTAATGGCACTTAACAATTGCGTCCGCAATTGAAAGTGTGCATGGCAGAAAAATAACAAGTCAGCGAGTGCACAATTGCGCGAGTGCTGCATCCCGGCTGCCTTTGCCAGCATGGGAGACGTTTTGGCGGACGGAGAACTTGTTTTGAATACTGACGGTTATTTTGTCGCGCTGGTTGGCTGGCTCATTGTCCAGTTTGGGATGGGGTGGACACCCCCCGCCAGCACCCTATCAACCAGAGAGGGGGCGGGGAGAAAAAGATGCGGGGAAAGAAAACACGGATTCCATGGGGACAGAAGGTACGTTTTAAATGTGTGTTTTACTGAGCCTCATGGGGACGCTTATTTCGGAATAGAACTCACATTTTTAAAGTCTGCTGCAATAGAGGGGCAATAGAGAGACAAAAAATACCATGATTTTTATAATTACTATATAAGTCTCTTTCTCATTATTTTCATTCTGTAAAATATCTTATTTCAGACTTTTTTGAGAAAGGAAAAGCCTTCACGTCACTGGACTGCAGTAATTGTTGCACAGTTTGTTCATCACAAGTGATAGCTGGCTGAAAGGTTCGTAACAGAGCCACAATGTTAAATGCCCCCGTGGGTATTATATTTATTAAACTGCTGGAAATCAGTTGATCCAAATAACAACCTTTTCTTATGGTTTCACTCTTACGCTCCATTTTAAGTGTTAAGACGTGGCTATCTGCACTCCAGCAGACGTGTACAATATGATACTTTGTGATGTACAAGAAGTCTAGACATTGGATGTGACCACTATCCTAAGTATAAACATCGTTTCAACAGATCCCCAGGTGCTGAAATATAGGTATTAAAGGGCGTGGGCAAGATATGGCTGGTCTCTATTTTTAAATCACTTCTGAAGTTCCTTTAGCAACGGAACTCTAGGAGACGGGACGTGAGAAATTGTAGCTGAAACTCAAGCTGTTGGCCTGTAGTTGCATCATCTTATCACTCAACTCTTTTCCTTACTCACTTTTAATATATATATATATATATGAGACTATGTTTCCATTTAAACATGGAGGTGGCTTCTAGTGGGATAATGCTCCGTTTTTGACTGAGGAGGTAGTGTCCTTTGAAGAATATTGAGGACAGCAAAACTGCACCCTCCTCCCACAACCGGAACGGCCTGCTAAAAGGGCAGCATGGTCATCAAAAGGCTCTTTCTGCGTTCAGACTTAAATTTTAATCCAGCTTCATTCCAATTTCAGAATGAGAGCACATATCAACAAAGTGAAAAGCTGTTGTTTTTTCGACGTTATATCATTCAGAAAATCCAGATGGGGTTAGATATTGTAGAAAGGAAGCAACATGGCTTTTTAGCTTGGTAAACAAAGTGGTTGGGGTTTATGAACTACTACTAAATGCAAACTTTTAAAAAATGCAATACTGTAGAGTAATTACAGTATGTTTGAAACTGTGTGTGCATCAGCAGCATCAGTAGGGTGACACGGAGAATCTGTGCAGTCACATCAGGGGTCACGTGAGCTGCCAGTGTACCTGTGCGGCAGCCCCGATGACCCCCCCCCCGGCCAGCAGAGGTGCGAACGGTTGCCAGCTGGACACTTCCTACTATTGTGAACTACGGGCCGAAGTGCGAATTGGCCCATGGAAATACCCATATTATAAATCTCACCTATGACAGCAAGCAAAATGAGGCTTAGGGTTAGCAGGTGAACCACAGGTGAGCAAGAAAGTGAGGGGGACCATGTGGAGTATAGCACAGGTGAGCAGAGGAGGCACTACCCCAATGGACCAGCGGTAGTGCGGGCTTAAAAGGCACACAGGTCTATGCCCTCCAACTCAAAGCACCACTAACAGCCCCAAAATACATCCATTTCCCCCGCTTTACCAGTAAAAAACGAGCATGTAGCAAACGATCACATAGTTCAACATTACACAGTTGCCAGCCATAGTGACGAAGTGCAAAGGGCATTGAAGGGGCATCTAGACAGGGCAAACCCTTCTCAGGGCTTTGGAGATGCTGTCAAAGAGCCAAACAGCTTTTAGAAAGCTCCTGAATCTCTGTGAGTTGAAGCACAATCTGTACACGTTTAAAAGCAGCAACTTAGCCAGCACTGGCTTCAGGTTTGGGCGAGTTCCTAATCTCGTAAAACCTTGTGGGACTTTCTGGCCTCCCTAGAAAACACAGGAGGCCTCTCAGAAAAGAGTAGGACGCTCTCCGGAAGGGAGCCGGGGTTCCTGCCTGCCCTCTTCCTCCTGCTGCTACTCTGCTGCTAGTTTTGGGGCATTGGTGGAGCTCCTGATCCCCTGCAGAGCTTCGTAACTGCAGAAAAGGTAAGCTGCGCATTGGGGGAACCTGAGATGCTCCGTGGAGGCATCAGCCCTCTGGAATCTTCCACACCGTGCATGGAGACATGGACTTAGATAAATTAAAAGTGAGAATGGATTGCAGGGAATTCGGGGAGGGTGATGGTTGATGCCGTCCCTAGCAGTGGTGATCTGAGTAATTATGGCACCATGTCTAATTACACCACCAAATTCTGTCTCCATGGCCTAGCATTCACTAATATGAGACGGCAGCTGTATTTCAGTTAGTTGTTCATGGTTCCAACTCTTTTATCTGCCTTTTTGCTTCATTATAGCTTTGAACTATTGGGGGGGGGGGGAAACCCTTACGTAAGGTGCTATGTACAAACAAATAATCTGGAATCCAACAAGATTCTAAAGACTCTAGCATAAGGCTGCTGAACTTCATAATGTCCCTGAACTCCAGTGTCCAGCCTTCCACTCTCAGCGTCCTGTACCCACCCCAGAGCCCACAGTATTGGGAGTGGAAGCGTGGGAGCTGTAAACCAGGAAGAGTGGAATGGCCACAACTTGAACAGACCTGGGATTACCAAGTTCATGGCATTAGGAAGTTCCATGTAAAAGAAGAGGAGGGAGAGGCTTCTAAAATATATAAATGTAAGGTGTGGGTTTTCCCCCTAAAATATTAAAAGTTGCATTACTCTTTGTTTTACAAGATATTACAACAATTAGTAAAACAAGACACATGGCAACATAGACAAACACACTGGAACATTTCTCTCTCCTGGACAGCAATATGGATCTATGTTTAACAACCATTTGTTAATGTCATAGTACAGATTGAGAAAGACTGTGGAAATGAGTGTGCAGGACTTGAATTATTAGAGAATTCAGGTAGAAGGGATGTAATCACCCATGCTGGAACCGTGCCAGGGCGTGGGGTTAAGAATGCCTATTCTTGCAAAATGCTTCAGGAAATTTCTAATGAACACATGTGGCTCAGGACCTACTTTCTCATCTCACTGAGAAAGGCTTATCTTAATATCATTCCAGACCACCATTAGTAAAAGCTGCGTTAGAGAGGAGACCACCACCTATGGCATAGACATGATGCCAGTGATTGTAAAAGGCAAAGAAGTTTTTTTATAAAAAAAAAAAGGAAAGAAATAAAAGTACCTTTGCACACATCAGAAACCAATGAGGAAAATGTATAGATCCTAATACAATAGAGACATGAACTTATGAAATAGACAAAATTAAGGGTAAGGGATGGGAAAGAAATTTCCACCAAGTTCCAAATGTTTCAAGACCTTAATTTAAAGAAATACAAGGTCAGTGAAAGTGGCAAAAGGATTTCTAAGAGAAGCTTGGAGTAATTTATTGACAAAGAAGACTGAGAGGGGGGAAAATTACACATATCTTTTAGTTTCACAGGAGGTCTGAGATAAAAATCCAAAGCAGGCATAAATTTCCCAAGAGGTGGTGCTGGGGATTATTGAAGGAAATCAAGATCATGTCAGATCAAGTTCTTGAGAAATTAGAACCTCTGCAGACTGACAAAACCAGTTAGATTAGGTCACAAGCAAACATGAAAGTAACAAAATGATGGCAAGAGGGTGATTCTTAGCAGATGGCATGATCTACTCTGTCGGTCTTTTTATGAGCTCCCATATGGTAGCTGAGGATTGAGGAGCAGACATGAAATACAGATTGGGAAATGCAGCGTTCTCAGAATTTGACAGGACGGCTTCCCCAAGGTTTCTAGGAGCAATAGATCAGTAGGCTATCGCCACCATGTTGGCTTATGGGACGGTGAGCCGAGCTTCATTGGTTTCCCCCAATAAACCGGATTCTGTAATTTCCACATCTTTCCACTGGATTAAAAACCTGCATCAGTCTTTGCAAACTTGGTGCCCTTCAGATATACTGGAGTGCAATTCCCAGTACCATAAGGGGAACTTGCAGTCCAAAGTGACTTATATTCAAGGGGAGCTTCTCCACAATTCTCTTCTATCTCCTATTCAGAAATATTTAAATGATGCTTTTCATTTGTGAATATGTGTGCCAAGTCAAGAGGACAGTGTATTCCTTTGCTCCAGAAACTAACTAAATGGAAGAATTTTGGTGACTTATTTTTGTTTTTTGTTCTTTTAATACATCCCAATACATAGAAATACTCTAAAATCACCAACTGGTGCACTTTATACTTTGGTAAATATAGTTAGTGATTTTGAACCTCCTTCTGAGTATTATTGTTGACTCTTTCAGAAGAAGAGTTGGCTTTTCTACCCCACGTTTCTCACCCATTTAAGGGAACTCAAAGTGGCTGACAAAGCTATTCTTCTCGCCAAAACAGAACACCCTGTGAGGTAGGTGGGGCTGTGAGGGCTCAGAAGAGAGCTGTGACTAGTCCAAAGTCACCCAGCTGGCTTAATGGGGGGAGGGAGAATCGAACCTGGTATTCCCGGATAAGAGTTCGGCTCCCTAACCACTAGACCAAACTGGCTCATGCCAGCTCAATGTCCTTCTAATGAACGCATGGTAGTCTGTTGTCTGTAGATAGTCAATAAAGGATTGCCAGTCCTTGACAAAAACTGCCACAATTTTATCTCTTAATTGATCTGTCAACTTATCGATTTCTGCAAATTACATCTGATGATGGAATTTTTGTGTTTTCCATTCCTGCATATATATATATAAATTCTGGCTTAAGATGTAGCTGTATCTTTAACATTTTTTTGCACATGATAATATATTATGTTCTATATTTTAGATCATTTGTGTGGGGTACGGTACCATCTGTGCATCATCTTTTTTTTTAAAAAAAAATCTCTTCCACATTGTAACGTAATGTAAATTTCATATCCTGAAGATTCATTGCCCATTTCACCATACATTCTTTAACTTGTTCTAATTCCATTTCAGATTTCAACAGTATTTTATACAGTGTAGAATCAAATCTTTCTTCCTTTTCCCCTTATCGTTCCCATTTCTGTTTTTCTTTTTGAAATACTACATTTTTTATCTAATTTAAAACAATTCATAATTTATGCATAAAGAATCCATTGTACATCTAAACCCTCACTTTGCAGTTGATCTCACGGTTTTAAAACAAATTTTCCTTTTTCCTGATCCAAATTCAATAAGTGTTCATAGGTTAACTATTCCTCATCCCTTCCAGATTCTCTGCAAAAAGGCTTCATGTGGAGACACTCAAAGGGACATTTTTACGTACTATCTATTTTTATATCTATTCCATACTTTGAGTAGTGCATTTCTTACGAAATATAGGACATTTTTAAGTGCCACGTTAACTTTGTTTTATCATACCATGGGTATCCATGCAATCCATATCTTAGTTTGTGTCCTTCTAACTGTAATTATTTTAAATCTTTCAGCCACACCCAATCTCTTATTCACAACAGGCATAAAATCTCATAATACGGTTTCAAATTTTCCAGACCCAACCCTCTCCCCTTTCTTTTGCATCTTGTAATCATTTAAATAATGTCCTTGGTTTATTCCCCTGCCACACAAATTTTGAGATTTATTTTTGTCATTGTTTAAACTTATTTCAAACAATTTTTGGGTTTTACGCAACAATAGTGAATGGGCATCCAGCCGTTGTGCTTCTAATTTACTATTTCCCCTCACCTTTCTGTTCCCATCCCGAGACCCCCTTTATTAGACCCCCTCTTTTAGATCTCCACCGCTCTCCACCACCACAGCGCCCCCCGCACTCTGATAGGATTAATTTTCTGCGACTCAACAGGGTTTAATCACACATTGGGTGAAAGGGAAGGCAAAATCATGCAGGATCCGCCCACTATAGTTCAGCCCCCTTTGGTCAGACCCCCAAAATGGAAATGGATTAATACTCTACAACGGCTTGAGACCAGTAACAATCAGGACTCAGGAAAGTACGACTGAAGGGGGGAAAGTTCACAAATAGAGCAGGTCGGACTAAAAAGTTGTGAGCGGTGGGTCTGAAGGTGGACTGAAGAAGGATTAAAGGGAAGGTGTGACCACAGCCCCTGTTGTCCGCAGGTGATCATTACTTAGGCTCCATCTGAAAAGGGTCGAGTTGTGGGGCAGAAGGCTCCAAGCCACTGTGGGTGTAAGCAAGTGGAGGGTGCATGCCCAGTGTCTCACCATGACACCCAGATCCCTGCTCTGAATGGACCCTCCTGGAACTCCCTGTGGAGGACTGGAAACAGCACTGAGGGTTAACCCTTTTGTCTCCAGAACGATCCTTCGTGGGGGTGTGCATGAATATTCGCAACATTCAATATTCATAGAAATTCAGACGTTCGTTTACAAATCAAATGTTACGACATTTGTACAGTGACATTCATATTTGTACGAATGTTTTGGAACATTCAGGCAAATGCTTCGCAATATTCATGAAACAGAGAAGTGGGAAAGTGGCTGTGCCAGTCACATCTGCAGTGGCTCTAGAGTGCATTCAGCTTAGTTTGAGAGTGAATTCAAAGTGGATTCAGGGTGGATATAAAGCTTTCAGAACGGATATGTTACAGGATAGGTATCGGATAGGTATCAGATACATAGGCGTTTGTATCAGATATTCCTATGAATTTCTACAAACGCATTTGTATCGAATAGAATCCTACCACTTTCGAAGGGAATTATCTGAACGAATATGAATTTTCTTACATTCAATTTGATTAGTGCACATCACTCACCCTTAGCCCTTGCACTGATGCCCATCTCCCACGGGGGAAAGAAGATGTGGCGGTTTGGGGCTGGTAGGGAGGGTGAATATTTGGATGCCCACATATATGTGCATCCAGAGGGCCCCTTGGATACCTGTCTGGATGATAACCTTAGACAACATGGTTGTGGATTCACAAGGCTTTGGCCGCTTGCCAGGTCCTGTGTGCCCTCTTCTAATGACTTTAAGTCTACTGTGGAGATTCTAGAAGCTCCATGCTGCCCTTGTAGCTCCTTTCTGCCTTCTCCTTCAACGTCTAGAAAATAGACAGCCCCATCTTGCTGAGAGGTAACTGAGAGAGCTGCTTTTGTAAACATGAGCCTGGGGTACAGTGCGCAGTGAATCAAGTCCCAAGTGAGGGTTTCAACTACGCTGTGGTCCTCTTCCCCTCACTTTCACCTATGGGCTACCACACCATTTGAGAATGCAGTTGCAGTCAAGCGTTGGGTTACCATGTTTGCCTTTTTCCATATTGCTCCTGCAGGGCCAGTTCCTGTAAGTCTTGGGTGCGGTTTCCATATATGTTGGGTAAACAGCTCGACAAAGTTCTGCAGGAGCATGCTGCCTATATTTTCCACCGCAGAGATAATGTGAAGTGCTTCTTGATAGTCACATACGACAACTTCTGCATTTTACTGTGCTAAAACCGATCGCCCAGGTTGCTGAGTTGCTGCCAGCAAGGTCTTTCCCTGCACAGAAGTGGGAAGTTGTCTATCTAGCTGAGGTTAACACTTCATATAGTCTCTGGAGCAGGAAGAGCTTTGCAGAGCAAATAACCGGCAAGAAGTTCAGCAGAGGGGAAGTTAAAAGGCCAGCTGAGATGCCAGATGCCGATTTAAACCTGAGCAAGTGTAGGGTGGATAGGAATCTTCAGGGGGCGGAAGAACAGAGGGGAAGCGAAAAGGCTGCTTTGTTGTATGGCTGTTAAGGCTGTTGCATCATTGTGGGCTGGCAGCAAAAAGAGCTGAGTAGCACTGAGAGAAATTCACATATTGATTTCAACTCCAGGCCAGATCTTTGGCGTTAGGCACTGACTATTTAACAGTGAGACCAACCACTATTAAAGGTATTCATTAGGCTTGTACTAAAATATACATGATTGTGAACTTTTATGGCCTTCTCTAGTTTGCTCTAGTGATTAGGGCAGTGATGGTGAACCTTTTGAGCTCGGTGTGTCAAAATTCGCAAGAAAACCTAGCTTAACTCGGGTGCTGTGTCACATCTAGAAATATCCATAATTTTGTGATATTTGTAGCTCTAGTAAAAAAGTTATATTTTTGATATATGTATTTTATTAAAAGCAAAATGGCGGCTGTGGTGCCCACACGCACAGTGGAAGCCAGGTCCCTACTTCCAGAAGCCACCGTGCCGCAACCAGCTAAGCACCGGATCAGGAGTGCGCGGCCATGGGCGGGGTGGGGGGCGGCAGCTGCAGCTTCCCCTGGCAAGATGAGAGGGGGAAGCCGGGGAAGCCAGCTGCCGGTCTCGCCATGTTGGCTCGAAGGAGCCAATGGCGAAGGCTGTGGGCAGGGCCAGCTGTCAAACGGAGAGCATGTGCTCTCCCTCTTTGACAGATGGGTATGCGCCGACAATCCGGCTCTTTGGAAGCGTTCGCTTCCAAAGCGGTTTCAGGGGGAAAGCCAGATCTAAGACCTAATTTTTCAGATCTTACATCTGGGTTGGATTTCGGCAGCAAAACCGGTTTAAGAAACCGGTTTTGCACGCCAACGTACGGACGTGGCGTCCTCAAAGGGACCCTAATTCCATTCCCTTTGTGGAAACCACGTCCAAATCCCTCCCCGAACAGCCTCTAAATGCGTTTTTAGAGCCTGTGCAGAAAGGCCCAGAGTGTCTTAAAAGTACCTTAGCGTGGGACTCTCATGCTCTCTCCTTCCATGTCTAATCTAACTTCTCTAGCCCAGTGAGCCAGTTTGGCCTTGTGGTTAGGGAGCTGGGCTCTTGCGAATACCGGGAACACATCACAAACATCTCAGCCAACATTTCTCATGGAATGCAGTGCCTCTGCTCTGGGTTAGCACTGATGTGGCCTGCAGCACATCGCACCATATCCAACCTAGCCTGGGTCTCACAGAACCACACTTCAGAACTGGATGGATTTGGCCCACAACACATCACAACTACCATAGGCAAGATCTCCCTTGGAGTGCAATGCTGCGCATCAGAACACTAGGAGGAAGAGTGTCTCCTGCCTCTTAGAAGAAGGGATGACTGCACTTTTTAAATAGAAGGAGGGGGTCTTACTTGCAAAGCAAACTGAAGATTCACCTCCCCCCCCCCAATTTCTCTGACAGGAAGAAGAGGAGGAGGAGGAGGAGGAGGGTCTTGTACTGCAAATTATTCATACTGGATGAGCATTATGCGACAGAAGCTTTAGAATTCTTTGACTGCTTTGAAATTAATTTAATATTTTACTGATGGGGGAGGGAGGGAGGGTCCCTCATTCCCCCCCCCTCTATTTCAGATGCCTCTTTCTCTGGATTTTCTAATTGCATTGGGGATATCCTTAAAACTGAGAAAAAAATAAAATAAAATAGAAGAGTCCAGCCTAAGGGATAAACATGAAAAAGTGGAATGGAATCTACTGGTATTTTGTTTTGGATCTGTTTGCTGCTAGCAGAGGGAGCATGCTTTGGATTTCATATAGCTGGACTTCATTGCTTCATTAGGGATGCTTATGTAATGTGGCCACAATGAGAATCTGTGTCTTTCTTCATGTTTTCGTAGTCATGCTTTATGTAATATGGAGATCTGTCACATTTGTTCCAAATCTTCCTTTTTCCTTTTCCTTTTTAAGTAAAGTGTTAGAATAGAGGAGATCAAAGTGCTGCTTCTTCACTTGCACTCAGTGAGCCAGTTTGGTCTAGTGCTTAGGGAGCCGGACTCTTACCTGGGAATATTGGGTTCAATTCCGCCCTCCCCCATGAAGCCAGCTGGGTGACCTTGGGCTGGTCACAGCTCTCTTCTGAGCTCTTACAGCCCCACCTGACTCACAGGGTGTCTGTGGTGGGGGGAAGAATAGAAGGTTTATCAGCTGCTTTGAGTCCCCTTAAATGGGTGAGAAAAGCAGGGTAGAAAAGCCAACTCTTCTTCTTCTTCTTCTTCTTCTTCTTCTTCTTCTTCTTCTTCTTCTTCTTCTTCTTCTTCTTCTTCTTCTTCTTCTTCTTCTTCTTCAGGTAGTTTATCCAATCAAAACCATTGCCCTCAACAGTTGATACCTGCCATGGGGACTTGTAAGTCTTGCACGGTTGTATATTTGGTGGCAAAAAGTAGTGTTAGAGGAATATTCTGAGTAACAGAGTATCCTGGTCAGACTCCTGATCCTACAAGATTGTGTAGACTTCCTTTCTAATATCTTGATTGACTCGCAGCAAACAAGGCAGTGTTCACACAGCCATCCCAGGGTGGCTTAGTCAGTGTGGGTGCAGCCACCTCCCAGCCCAAATATCAGCTTGGGTCACCTACAATGAGAGTGGGATTTCCCATTCCTACAGTGTCCCATTCTGGTGGAGCTGGCAATGGCAGGACCTCTGTGTGGCCAGAATTCTGGGCCATAGATGCTGTTCGCCTCCAGCGTTCCAGCCTTGCTTCTGGCCCCGGTCAGCGTTCCAGCCAGGAATTCAGAGACAATGTCTCTTTCCCAGAGAGGTTCCAGTGGCCCTGGAGGTCCATTCAGAGCCTGACTTGTATGGGCTCTCCCACGATCCCAGCATTACCTCACTCCCACACATCAGCTTCCCCAAACCAGGATAGGAAAAGTACACGACAGGCTAACATGTACTAGCGTCCGCACTTGGGAATGCTCGTACACATTACACTAAACCCCATGCACCCAGAGACTTACCTGTGCCTGGACACGTGACCAATCATTGGCAGGCACCGCCATCTTGCGTTTGGAGCCTGGCACGATTATGCGTGCACTGACGCCGGTGCCACAACAACAATAATGCTCTGTGCACACTCAGTGACTTGCATGGAACCTCAATGACCCCTTGCACCAGAGACACTGTGAACGGTCACAGTGCTGGGCGCAGCAGGTAAGAAATGGGACAGGAAAGGTTAGGGTTGGGATCCCCGTGGTGCATGATGTCCTGCGCCAGCACTAGTCAACGATAGGGCAACATCTGTTGTAGAAACCTCCTGCAAGTGCAGTTGCAGATGTCCAGATGTTACCCTTTCATGAACTACAGGGCCAAGTCTGAATTGGCCCCAGTTTAAGCCTCAAATAAAGTTTGATCAGAGAACAAAGCATAATCCATATGGTTTTTTTTAATGTTAATCACATGACTGAAACTGTTGGTCTGACCTGACCATTCTTGCCAGAAGCGGTTAAAAAATTCAGGCTACTAGACACATGTGGCCATAAGCACACAAGCGAGGTTTTGTCCTAAATTCAGTGCACTAAGACAGCAAATTGGTCATGTCACAGTTACCAATAATTAATTGCCACAAATACAGTATCTAAAAGGCCACGTGAATCTTAATTTAGCCACGAACTACCATGGAAAAACACCACATATGTTGTGCAACTTCTAATGAAGATCTGGGTCTCTCTCTCTCTGTATAGGTTATCTGTGTTTATTAAGCTCTGCTAGGAGAAACAGTAAAATAATTTCTCTATAGCTAATTTGACAGAAAAGTAGGAAGATTACACTCTGACAACAGTCTGGTAAAACATGGATGTGTTGCTGTAATTGGATTTTATTGAAATTCTGTAAATGGCTCCAGATTCATCAGTGACTTTGCTTTTTTCTGCCATAACTGTCCCAATCTATTGCAGTCACACTATTGCTCTCGTCCTCCACCCCACTGGCCGGATCCATGAGGATCTGTAATTGTTCTTGTACACCTTAAATTAGACCCTGAAACCAATTTGGTCTCTTTGAACTCTGGTGCAGTTTTCTTCCTACTTTCATAATTGAATTCTAACATGATCCTGTCAACAGATATTATAATACTGTATAATTATCAGTGGAAAATACTGTATAATTATCACTTGAAACCAATTCTGGAAATCAGCACTAAATAGAAGGTTCTCAAACCTTAATTGTGTTACGTCACAGTTCCACTCTTTGCCTCCTGGAATACACGATGGGAGTTTCAGACTCCATTTTATTCAGAAACCCTAACTCTGTTTGTTGTTGTTGAAGCAGACAACCTAAATGACAAATCTCTAGTGTTGCTGGGATTTTTTGTAGCAATTTAACTTGCAATTTAATGTATTCAACATAGAACTCAGCTTACTAATACACTTAAGGGTTGTTCCCACCTGGCTTTTATTGCAGTTTGAAAAGGATTTGAATTTTCTTTGGCCCCATTACAGATTGGGTTCCCGCATTTTCTGAGGAGTAAATCGCTAAAAACCGCAATTAAAAAACACCTGGAAAATCAGCCCTCGGTCCTGGTTTTGCTGCTAAAATGCTTTTTCCTGATTCCTTTGGGAATGGTACCATAGTATTGGGGGGAGATGCATCATGAAACGGGTGGGGTTTTCTCCTGTCGGACAGCCCCTTGCCATCCCTCCTTTGCAGAGGAGTATTAAGTGTTCAAGCCTCCTTCCCTCGACAGGCCACTTCATGGTTTCATTTTCACCCACTTCACACTGATAACAAGAAACAAGTTTCACTTATTTGTTTGTTTGTTTGTTTGTATTTCTATCCCGATCTATACCCAGAGGTCTCAGGGTGGGTTACAATATTATATTAATCTTAGACCAGTCCCTGCCCTGAGGATTACAATCTAAAGAGACAAGATACAAAAGGAAAATGGTTTGGGAGGGAACAGGGACACTCTTAATGATAATAATATTACATACAAATTAAAATGAGGTTCTTAAAGACCTTAACTTGACCAGATATGAAACAATCCACTCCACTTTCACCCACTCCACTTCACACTGATAGCATTTCCCGCCCAGGCTTTCCCCTCACTTTCTCCTTTTTTGGCTGGCTCCTTCCCGCATGAACCAACTACGGTGTGTGGGTGGGAGAAAGGTGCGACCAAGGAGAAAGTGAGGGGAAGGCGTGGGTGAGGAGGCTTAGGGAGGTGATTTTGCACAACATTGCGGAAGTGATCCCTGTGGTCACGCTTGCTGGAAGGTTTGGCTTTAGGGAAGCAAACGGCAAATGGTGGAAGCAAAAGCAGGAGAGGAGGGGAGCTGGGATTCCCCACCCTTGGCCACCTCATCAGGAGAGAGGGGTGGGCACCCTGCCTGGCAAAGGGCGGGGAGGGGGGAAAGATTCACTTTCCCCAATGCGTTTTTGAAGTGTTTTCTGTGGGAACAGCATCAGGGTTTACTGTGATTTAAAATGAAGAAAAAATGGGAACAGCCAGAATGTGCGTTTGCATGGGGTTTAGCTTTGTTTCATTTTAAAAACCTTAGGTGGGAATGCAGCCCTGGGATAGCTTTGTTGTCAGATGCCACCAAATCGTGTCCGACTCCTGGTTGCCTGAATGGGCATCTCCATGGGCACCTCTATGCAGTTTTCTTGACAGACACAAAAGTAGTTTGCCATTCCTTACTTCTGGGCAGAAGCTGGGGATCAAACCAGCAACCCTCTGCTTTCCAGGGAGCTGCAGCTACTCAACTCTAGATCGCTTACTATCCGCCGTATAAGATAACACATGGGATGTAGCAGAATCCAGACGGGTAGTCATGTGGATCTTTTGAAGCAAAAACAAAAAGACCAACAGCTTTATGTGGCATTCAGAGGAGGCTCTGTACTATATCTCAAGCCAGTCTGATAGATTTTCTCCATTATAGCAAGTCTGCTGTCAATCATACACTGTTGATCGTTGCATGCAAATTGCAACACCCTAAAATTTGGGAGCAGGGGACAAGTCAACCTGAATGAAGAGTAGTTAGTTTGATCTGAATGGAACTGCTACATTTCAGTTCATGTACATCCCCTATATAACCCCTATATATCAGCCCCTATATAGCCATCGTTTAACAACAGCACCAGCAGAACCCTAACCCATCTACAGCAGCCTTTGAGCGAAGCCCAACATGGGGGGCAGGAAGGCTGGCATGTGAAGGGTGAGGCATAGAAGTTCTTCATGGGGAGCATGGCGTGCGTCAACTTATTCCATCTGAACCAGAAGCCAGCCCTGTCGTCCACCCTTTATGTGCATGTTGTAAGAACATTCTGCCTAAAACAGAAGTGCTAGCCATAAAGCTACGACTTCTGGACGGCCTGTGAAGTTGTTCTAAAAGCTGTTGAGCACATCTGCAGGGCTTAAAGGCAAATACAGAGCAAAGGGAAATGACTATACCAGGTCTTTATTCGGTGTGGCTCTAGCTTCCTTACCACAAACTGCTTTTTTGTTGCCGACCATTCAAAAGGATATAGAAGATGCTGCTTTTATTTATCCTTCCTTCTTTTTCCTAATGGAGGGAAGCTTTCCTGGTCCCCAGGAGATCATAAGAGTGTTTTCTCCGAGTCAGTGTTCCCCCTGCTGTTTGGCCGATTCTTCCAGCCTAAAATATGCCCCTAATTCCATTCTGGCAATGCACTGAAGAAACTCTTTCGCCCACACCTAATACTAGACAGATAATCTGGTTGTTGTTGTTGTTTTTAGGAAACCTGGTTCAAAGAGAAACTTTGGCACCAGCACATCTGCAATATAGATACAGGGTTTGGAAACAATGGGATCCAAGGTGCCGTGATGATGTTCTATCATCAAAGCACAGCGGAGCATTGTGGACCGGCGGTTTCTTAGGAGCAAAGCTATAAGTGAGAGGGAAGGGAGAGCCTTAAAGTGAGAATGGAGAGCAATTGACTCCTGCTAATGGAAACATATGCAATATTAAATGAAATTGAACTGCACCTTCTTTGTAAGGTGGCACATGGGGCTGAAGACTCTGTACCAGGGGATCCATTTTGAGTTCCGTGTAGCAGGGAGTGGAAACATCAGCTGCACCGTTCCAGGGCTGCCTAATGGCACCTGTGCTCCTAATTCACTGTGCACCGTGTAAAATATGTACCTCTGCCTCTTTAGCAAGGCTCCTTCTGAGATTTCAAGGGAGTGCAGAGTCAAAAGGGAGTTCCTTTGTACCAATTAATTGGAGGCGTATTAGAAGGAGAGCGATTCAGCACAGTCTCTTCTTCTGGAAATTCTGTGCTTGGCCTCCTCAATGGGGCTCTTTTTAATGAAGAATCAAATCGTACCACACTGGGAGGGATCGCTGGGGCCTACAGCCCGGAAATCCCTCCAAGAAAGCTTGTAAGTGGACCGCAGAGTCTCCTGCTGGGTGATATATTTGACTCATCAAGAAGTTCAGGCTGATTTGTGGCAGGGAAGCGCATGGGTAGGAGCGTGTGTGGGTATCTCCTTCCGCTTCCTATGTTGGACTGTCCAGCTCAGAACAGCCATGAATATGCTAGTGGTAGAGGGTCTCAAAAACTTGGTTTCACTTTGATTCCTCTGCCCTTTGTCGGCTTCATCCTTCGTGCCTCCCTGCCACGTGGAACAATCTGTGCTGTTTTTAAATGCTCGTAGAAAATCCAGGCTGGAAGGATGTTGAGAAGAGTCCTGGTAGATTATAGAGGACCCACCTTCCCTATTGAGGACACCAGGCAGGTGCTTTTGGGAAGTCTATCAGCAAGAGGATGAAGTAAGAGCGACCTCTGCTTCAGAAAGCCCCAGTCCTTCCTGGGCCGGAGAAATTCTCCTCCTCCATCTCATCAATGAGAAAAAAGCTTCTCAGCAGCAGAGAAAATGAAAAGACAGCTTATAAAGCTAGAGAACGCCGTTTCTCGGGTGTTTTTCATCTAGGGACTGCCTCCAAAGTATTTCCACTACTACCTAGAAGGGATGAAAGCAAATTAAAATGATTGGTTTGGTTTCATCATTTTTTAGAGCTTCCGATGCCCTCCCCTCTGCCCCCTTTATATTGACCTTTCGCTTCTAAACTTCAGAGGGTCTCTGAAAACTTGGTCCAAATTTAAATGCTTCACGTATTGTGAGGTCCAAAAAAGGAGAGAAATATCCCACCATGGTACAATAGGTAGACGCGTGTGGCAACTGACTTGACGGCCAGTGGTAGGCTGGGCCCTTCTGCACTTACCTCAGTTAATATGTATTAGCTAGATTTGCATTAGTTAAATCTGCGTTACCTAGATCCGGATCAGTCACAGGCAGATGCATCTGCATTGAGAGGGTTTTAGAAGAGAACTGCTCCATGCAGTCTGTGTGCACGGCCCAAAAAAGGAGAAAGTGCTGTGAAAGTGCTTTCTACCCTTTCTGCCCTTAAAGCACTACTATTGCTCTTATCCTGGGACGCTTGCTAAATGGTTCCCTCCAACTGTTGGGGTCTTGATGGTGCTATGTTTGGCCTAGTGGTTAGGGAGCCGGACTCTTTTCTGGGAATACCTGGTTTGATTCCACACTCCTCCATGAAGCCAGCTGGGTGACCTTGGGCTGGTCACAGCTCTCTTCGGAGCTCTCACAGCCCTACCTACCTCACAGGATGTCTGTTGCAGGAGTGTGCACAACTGCAATTTTCAGAATTCAATTCGATTCAGATCAAATATCCCAAGATTTGAATCAGTTCAAATGTTTACAATTCAAATGTATTTACATTCAATTCAATTGGAATACATTTGAATCTATTCATACGAATTTTTAATTCGTATTTGAAGATACAAATGTTAATAACATTTGAATGTGTCCGTACGCATCCAGATACATCCTGGTTTTATCCCATATATATATATATATATATACCATTTTCGTCCCGTACATATCCATACAAATGCATACGGGTATGAACAAGATGCGTACGGGTACGTATGTAATGTGTATGTATCCATACACAAACGAATCTCCAAATAATTCGTACTGATGATTCAAAGGATTAAAAAATTCATTCCAATGTTAAATTAGAATGTGTAGACATTCAGTTCGAAAACAAATGTCCGAATTCAATCGAATTCAGTCAAATTTTAAATGTTTTGAATATTTTTGCATATCCCTAGTCCAGTGGTCGGCAAACCCATGAGTCAACAGAGCCAAATATCAACAGTACAATGACTGAAATTTCTTTCGAGAGTCAAATTTTTAAATCTTGAACTATGTAGGTATGTACATCTGAAGAAGTAGACATCTTCAGATGTACATCTTTGAGCTGTCCAGCAAGGTAGTTAGCAGCACTTGGAGACTAACAGGAGAAGGGTTGGTGGCATGAGCTTTCATAGAAACGTCTGCTTCTTCAGATGCTAGGGGGCCCGAATGGGCCCCCTAGCATCTGAAGAAGCAGACGTGCCCAATGGCCCCCCTAACATCTGAAGTAGATGTGTCTACGAAAGCTCATGCCACCAACCCTTCTCCGGTTAGTCTTCAAGTAAGTAGCTACACTGTTATTTCCTTAATTAGGGTACTTCTAAGCTGGAAGAGCCACACTCAAGGGGCCAAAGAGCCACATTTGGCTCCCGAGCCGTGGTTTGCCTACCACTGCCCTAGTCTGTTGTAGGGAGAAGAATAGGAAGCTTTGTCAGCCCCTTGGAGTCCCCTTAAATGGGTGAGAAAAGCGGGGGAAGAAAAGCCAACTCTGCTCCTCCTCCTCCTCCTCCTCCTCCTTCTTCTTCTTGGAAACCTCCTGGGGTCTTAACCATGAAGGGAAAAGACTAGGTAGATGTTTGTGTTGATCCAGTGACTCTCTTCTTATGTTCCCACGTCTTCTGTCCTAGAAAATCTCCACGGAGTCGTCTAAAGTCATTTTAGCTTTTGGTGTGAATGAAAACAGTCTTGAAATTTCAGCCTGAAGAAGAAGAAGAAGAAGAAGAAGAAGAAGAAGAAGAAGAAGAAGAAGAAGAAGAAGAAGAAGAAGAAGAAGAAGAAGAAGAAAAGAGGGAGGAGGAGGAGGAGGAGGCAAGGTCTTGCCAGTTGCTGACTTTATGCAAAAGAGCCAAGTGCAGTCAAAACACTTATTGCAATCAATTGAAGTTGTTGGGTAAAGTTTTTTCCCCACGTCCCATAAATTATTGAGCAGTTAATTTCGTCTTTGTGCCTCCAAGACATCCTAGCTCTAAGAATGACAGCTTTATCCATTAAAGCGAGTGTGGTGACAGGGAGTGCCGGGAGAGCTGCAAGGGAAGGAGGCCCACTCTCAGCTGCATTACCACTGAGAAATGCTCGGGCACATCAACATCTTAATCAATATGCAAGAGTCAATTACCAAGGAAGCAGAAGCTTAAGCAGGATCTGATTATTAGGTCCACATTCAGGCAGCCAAATGGGTTCAATCGATATGAACCTAAATACCAGGCAAGCTAGACGTCACCGCCACCACCTTCAGCTCATTTCATCCTTGTGACTACGCTGCTTCCACACTCACCTTAGAAGGCTGAATTATGGTCTGCATAATTCAAGGTACCCTGATGATAGAAAAGCCCACTAACAGGACATTAAATTTCTCTGTACTGGAAGCTTCACTTGTGTCTGCCTGGGCTTTGAAATTACTAGGAGTATTGCCAGTGAAGAGCTCAGCTTGTCACCCTTGGTTTGAAGTTGTTGTTGTTTACACTCGTTATTTGCATCTTTAAACTGTGCTGAATTGGTTTCATTGACACATGGTCTACTCTGTTGTAGCCCATCCTGAGATCGCATCATGAGAGTTAGGGGAGGTATTCATGAGTGGAAATTGGGGCCCCAGTTCCACAGCAAACTCTGAGAAGTCTAGCAATCCATGTAGATGGACTGCTGGCATTAGGGAGGTTGACATGAATCTATTATTTGGATTTTAGCTTTTGGGGGTGCATGGGGAACTGGTTAAGCTGAAATCCCTTACTTCCAAACCATTGGACATTTAATGGTGGCCTGAGTGCTTTGAACTTAGATAAATGGCCCCAGTCGTTTTCAGTCTGCGGTGTGCTATGGTTGTTCAGGGCCTTCCTGAAGGCAGGCAGCTCAACAGAAGTGGCTCCATTCTGGAATGCGGCAACAATTGGTGACATGGCAATCCAAGGGCTTTTCCATAGAGCATAAAATCAAGCCATCTGCTGGGGTGGAACATTCCTCATTGGGTGCCTTGTGCCACCACAAGTGAAAATGTGACAGCTTAGACCAGTGGTTCTCAACCTGGGGGTCGGGACCCCTTTGGGGGTCAAACTACCCTTTCAGAGGGGTCACAACGAGTCTCCCACCGCCCTTCCCTCCCACCTCCCAGCTGCTCCGCCCCCATGGTTGGGGGTCTCCACAACATGAGGAACTCCATAAAGGGGTCGCGGCATTAGGAAGGTTGAGAACCACTGGCTTAGACCCTCGAGGAAGGTGGCCAGGGGCTAAGTGGAGATGTGACCTCGGTTCCTCAGCAGAGAAGAGGAAGTGAGGGGCAGTTCTAATGATGTGATGGAGGTCATGCTGGAGCCAATCAAATGCTCTTTAGGGAAGCTTATGCAAGCAGACCTGATTTCAAGGTGGACCACCCAGAAGTGTGAACTTACGCATTCGCCATTTATTCCAGATTAATGCAGTGTGCGAAGTATGCATCCAGCGTATGCGCATGCGCCCAATATCTGCATCTCTTCCTTTTCTTTTTCTCTTCTAGGGGCCAGACACACACAGAGACCATTCAGAACACAGGATATGGCCACATCTCCACTCTCCTGATGAGATGGCCTGTAAAATGCCTTCTGCTGCCACGTTTCCATTCGCAGTGGCAGCAGGCAGCACCTTTTCTGACGGTGTGATTTTGCTGCCCTCAATGGAAATGCTTTAGAGTGCTGCTTCAAAAGACACCTCTTCGCTCAAAGGTTGAGATTAAGGCCGCATTCCAATTAAAGGAAAATTCATATCCACCCCAGCCTTGGATCACGCCCACCCACCCCTGTGCCACCTGTGGTTGCGATGGCAGGAAAAAAGCCACCAGAAGGGTTTATTTCCACTAGGAACTCCCCAGCCTGATGGTACAGGTAGTTCACTATGGTATATCTTGCCATAACAACATGATTCTTCTCAAAGACAGATAACCCCTACATACAACCTTACCCCCCCCAAAAAAAAGCCAGTGTGTCTTACAGCCTGGCTGATTTCAGCGAAAAGGCTCAAAGACCGTGATCACACTTAAAGTTTAATCCAGCTTCAGTCCACTTTGAGAGAATACATCTGCAAAGTGACAAGCTTGTTTCTTTCAGTGTGAAATAACTCAGAAAATTTACCTTTGGGTTAGATAATGTGGAAAGAAAATTACTGGTCACTTTGCTGATGTGTTCTCTTGCTCTGAAGGTGGACTGACACTAGATTAAACCTTAGGTGTGACCAGAGTCATGGTCCACCAAGCCCAATTTTAACAAACTAGACATGGAGGCTACATCCACATTCCACGGCAGGAACATGGGACATCCTTCCTCCTCAGTATCAAGCAGTTCAGACCAAGAAGGCAAAGATGATGGGGCGGTGCTGGTAGTCAACCTGGGGTGTTTTTCCACTGTCACTAGAAGTACCCATTAATGGGTACAA
>MTQE01001418.1:1749819-1772836 GCA_014337955.1 Aspidoscelis marmoratus | reverse complement strand
GCTCTGCATGGAGACGCTCCGAAGCAAAACAAGCTTAAATCTGGATTTTTTTTCCATGTGGACGTGGTCTAAGTTTTAGAATAGCATAACTTTTCCTGAAGAATGGGGACCCAAAACTCCCACGTTTGTTGCTGTTACATCAGCTCTGAATCTTGGCCATGATAACTGGGGTTGGTGAGACTTGGGGTACAGCAACCACAGTTTTCTCTTGCCAGCGTTACTGGTAAAATGCTTTTTGTTGGTTTAAAATGGCCATGATGATGTAATAATAATAACTACAAGTATGGAAAACTGGTGCATTTTTGCAACAAAGATGTTTAACTGTTGTGGGTTATGCAATGAATGACATCCAGTGAGAAACAAAGAGGCATTCAGATATTGTGACTGGAAATGAAAAAAAAAGTTATTTTTATTTGCCAGATTTTTGTGTTACAAAGGTCTAAATTAAATTGACCAAAAATGTGGTCTGGGCTAATAATGTGATAGGCCTGACCATATGGTGCAAAAATATGCACTTAAGCATGACTGAAACTCCACAGTGCAGAAGAGTATCTCCAGATGAGACCAGAAAAAGCACTTTCCTCAAATCCTTGAATGATTCTGCCAGCAGAATCAAGGGCTCAGAAAGATACCAGGGGGTGGGGTGGGGGGCTTCTGGAATGTGTGTCTTGCAGCTGAGTTTGATATCTGTTTATTACTGCAGCCTGTTTTGGGTGCTCATCCGCATGGTATTAAAGTTCCATCTTGCTGCCACTGCAAAGATCATTTCTGTTCATGCCTGTGCCAACATTACTGACCTAAACAGATCAATAGTTTCACTCAGGATTAGGGATACGCACAAATGTAAATAGGCCACTTCAGTTCATAATGAACCCAAACGGACCGTAGACTGAACTGTTCAACCTGCAGCCCAGAACCAGCATCCCACCATTGTCCTTCAGCCTCCCTTCTCCTCCTGTTGTGCACACAGGCACCATACATTTGTTAACATAGGCTGCAGCCAGGCAGGGCCCCAATACAGTCCTGGAATATAGATTCAATATCCCAGGTGTAAGGTGTTGCGTCTCTGTGTGACATGCTAAAACTCAAAATATCAACATAATATCTGGGCAAAGTAAAATGATCCTTTGAGTACTTCTTCCAGAATATCCAGAAATAGCAGAATAAGTAACATTTCTGGAGGCAGCCATGCACAAATTAACACATGGAAATCAATTTTTAGTTATTGCATTTGTTCTATTTTTTGTCACTGGGGCCTCATCCCCATTACAACCTTATTTCGATTTCAAACCATTTTCAGTCCTGGCAGACCCCACGTCAGTTTGGCTTAACATGCTTTCCGCGTGTTAAATCGCTCCAAAGCCTTGTAAATGTTAATCCTCATTTCAACAGGTCTCACTCCAGTTCGTGCGCTTGAAACATTTTACATTTTTTACTGTGGGGACCGTAGGGTGTTAAGGGATGATAATCCGTGTTTAGGGTTTCCCTCCCCCAATAGCTTGCTTCCAAAGATAGTGATTTCATTGAAAAAATCCACCCCTCAAAACAGCCACTATAAAAATCCACTCCTTAAAGCTACACTGTAGCGATCTACCCACTTCACACCTTATAACCATGTTGCAAATTTGTGCAATTCTGAAAATTCTGATCTTTAGAAAGGGAAAGGGAGGGAGGAAAGCAGATGGAGGTTCTGTTTTAAAGGCTGTGGCTGTGAAGGGGGCTTGAGTTGCTACTGCTGCTGCGTGCCCTGAGCAATGAGGAGAGGAGGGGAAAGAATTGCTGGCTGTCTGCTGCCGTTTTTCTTCCATTCAGGCAAGCAGCAGCCACCCAGCCACCCAGCTAGGCTCCCTGAAGGGGTCCCTTATGGGTGGCACATTCATGCCAGGAGAAAGAGGGCAGGGCAGCCCTGAAAAGCAGTTTTTAAAAAGTAGCCACTGGAGTCCCCCCTTGAGTCACGTATGTCCTCAGAATCCGGAATGAACGCGATTCTGGCTGAAAGTAATGGGATCAGGCAAATTTGTGTTTATATCCGGTTCTGTTATTTCGGTTTAGGGAAACTGGATTAAGCTTCTAATGGGGATGTGCCCTGGATGTGTCTGGCCACCCTACATCCACATGTGATTAGAAAGCAAGGTTTCAAGAACAAATGATGTTCTAGCTAGACTTAACTGAGCCAATGTTATGTGTCTAAACAAGTCATATCAAAGCTTGCATGCTCAGTGAGGAAGATGTATTTTATTAAGCACATGGCATGAAAATTAAGATTTTCTCTGCTTTTCATCCATATCCAGGACATTAATCACGAGTAGCTCAAAGAAAATCTTAAACATCTGATTTGTAAAGCTCCAGAAAATATAGACTGAATTATTCAATGTGTCTTACCAAACTTTGTTCATCTTGGGGATCTTTCCCAAATTAAATCAGGCAGAGCCAGATATTGTACAGAATTGCCTGTTTTGGATGCCGAGGCATCCTTAAATGATGTGAACTACAGATTGTGAGAAGCCATGGAAATTATAGAAATCAGAATAGCCAGAAGGCTGGACAAGTGCAGACACCTAAAGCATTCCAGCACTATTCCCTCCCAGAGATTCCAGCACTTCACCTCCCAGGAGTAGAGCTAGCAAACAGTCAAGATTTAAATGGCAGCCACCAATACTGGGTGAGAGCAGAGGACTAAATAGCTAAGGAGGCCCAGCTAGTACGTGTATAAGTGTCTCTCCAAGGATGAGGAGAAAGTAAAACGAAAACATGGCCTATTTGTCCCACCACCAGGCTGCCAAAAGCTTAAAATGAAGTCTCCTCTGAAAAGCAGTCCTTTTCTTCAGTTTAGCAACAGGAAACCACATGCAGCTATCAGCAAGGATGGGTGTTTAAAGATGTTTTCTTCAGGGATTTCAGCTTTTGTGATGAAGAGGGAGGGGAAGAATGGAAACAGAACTGGACTCTTAATACTCTTTTCCCAAATGGAAAAAGGAGCAAAGCTATGTCATTGGGTAAAAGATGGATTGAAACCCACACCTTTTAATTGGCCCATTTGAACCCAGGGTTTGAAGTGATTGCTGCTCTTCTTAGAGAGATGAGGAACAAGCGATGTCCTGCTTGCGTAATTATTTTCCAAATATGGGCTTTCCTTCCTCTTGGGCAGACATGATCTTAAGTCTGCACTGCTAGACTGTTGTTGATGGGATTATACATCTGCAGGGCTTGGTATCACAAGGTATGTCCTCCATTTCAGAGAATAAATCAAGTTAAACAGTGGTTCAGTCAGAATCTGTCAGTTCGGTCCAGCACTCTTGATAAAGATCTTCCTGATATTTACTGTAAACAACAGGTTGGTTTCTGTAGCCAAGTAAGTTATTATTATTCTGTCCTTTTGATGCTGATCAAGAACTACTGACATTACCAATCCAGATTTGAAGAGATTAGCTCTCTCTGGACTAAACCCTTCTCTTAGGCAGATCTCTAAGCTCCCTGCCTTTGAGATATCAGTCATAGGCCATGTGCCCATGCAAGTTTGGTACGGTTCCGAATGCAGGATCGGCAAGGGGCGTCCCCATGCGTTTTTGATTTGGCCCGCGAAAAGCATGCGAAATCCCCCCAAACCGTGCCAGAAGGGTGTCAAATTTGATACCTGAAAAAACAAGTCTTGACACAGTTTGGGGGACCGGCATGCATTGCTTAGCAAACCAGGACCGCGCATGGGGATGATCGTGGGCTAACGAGGAGGAGATTGGCGCTCACGTCATTGAGAGGTGGGGTATGTTTGCTGTCCCTGCCCTGTGCATTGAAGATCACAGCCGGTGACCTTTTAAAATGCCGATTGCAAAGGCAGGCTGGATAATGGCTTAATTTTTTTTTAAAAAAATTGCATTTCCGTGGAAGTAATTCCAAGCTTGTTTCATGAATGCCAAGGCAGGCTGCATAATGGCTTGATTTCCGACTCCTGTTTCCCCGATCATAAATAAAGGCTTGATTTTCTGCCTTTTAAACTTGACGGGCGTTCTCACGGTTCCCGGTAGAGCGGAGGTGCGCAAAACTGCTCTAGCGCCTAATGGACGCTAAACCTCATAGCAGCTTTCCCTCTTTAAAAATTATTTATAAATTATTATTTACTTTCAGTGCCGCTAAGGGAGGGGGGATGCAGCACAGGGATGGGCTGACATCAGTCCGGCTTCCCATAAGGAGAGAAGGAGCAGAGAGGAGGTGGCGCTGCTCCCCCATGCCAGGGTTCAGCACGGTTCGCATGGGGACGCCTCCATCCACGCCCAACCCATACCTGTTCCACATTGCCAGATTCGCCCAGCCCATGCGAGCCCAAACAGCACCCAAACAGCGTAAAACGGCTTGAATGGAGACACGGCCATAAAGTCCAACATCATAATGCAGAAGTGTCTATGCCTTGCCATAACCCTGCCTATGCTGACACAGCGTTTTCAAAGCTGGGGATTCTGGGAAATCCATGTCTACAATTACCACTGGGAAGATACGGAGAATAAGCGACTAGCTCACTCCCCCAATATCTCTTTTAATTGTTCTGCAAATTCCACCATGGGAGTTTGTGAAGCAGAGAGAATAGACATTCTTAAATGCATAGGTGTGTCTTGCTTCACATAACATACTTTACTCTCAGGACAATGAGGCCAATGAGGACACAAGGTTGATGACACCTTAGCAGAGTTACCTTCATTCTATCAAGAGGCTCATTGGTCCATGAAAGACACTGGTTGACCAAGGGTCTGGCATTTCCACAACTGAGATCTTGGGAGACCAATAATATCCATAAAAACATATGTTTAAGGGATAAATATATTTAAAAGCGTATACTAAAGTATTAAAATACTAATATCTACGGTGGTGGTGGTGGGGGGGAAATATAGTCACATTAGCCAAAGGCCAGGGCAAAGAGGTCCATCTTCACCACCTTCCTAAATGTATACAGAGAGGGGGTGTGACACACCTCGAGGGGGAGACTATTCCATAACCTGGGGGCCATTACCGAAAAGGCCCTTTCCCAGGTGCCCACCCACCTCACTACTGAGGGTGGTGGGACAACCAGGAGGCCTCGCTTCCAGATCTCAAGCAGGCAGGTTGGTATGGGAAAAGGCGTTCCTTTAGATATTTAGACTTTTTCTTTCAGTTTTTCTGCTGACTGTTTTTTAATTCTGTACTCTCGACCCGCTTAATTGGATGTTGAATATTATATAAGGACTTGTGCTCCCACCAGCCAGTCAAAAGACTTTTGGTAGTCTGACAGCATACTGGTTTCTAGCTAAGCACCAAAGAATGAAGAGAGAATGTTCCATCATGCAGCTGCCTTTTGATTCCATTGACCAATATAGGACAGCAAGACCAGGGTGTGCTAGGGTCTTAGAAAACCTTGCAGAGCCCAAAGTCAAAATAATAATAATAAATTTGTGGGAAAATGTTAGGTAGAAAGAAGAATTATACACATAAACTGAGGAGAGAAGGAGAGGTGCCTCATGAACTCCGTGTGTGCTGCCCTCCCCTGGACATTGGCCGAAAGGAAAGATTGGACCCACCCACCACAGCATGGTTCAGCCTCCTTTAGCCCCCTCCTTGCCCTACTCACACTGAGGAAGCAAAGACAGCCAGGGATGCCAGGATGGTCTGAGTCCTCTGAAAAAGAGGGCTCCAGTTAAAATGATCTAACGGGGGTAGGCCAGCTTGGAAAATGAACTGAATAAAAATAATGTGCGTAACGCAACCAGAATATGACTTCCGGTCGTCCTAAACTAAAGGTGTGACCAGGGCCTGATGATAAACATCATCCTCAAACTGATGGATGGAGTGGCTAACAAAACCAAGAGATGGGCTAGTTTTTCATGATAGTTGTTACAAGCCTCACACAGAAGTCCACAGTACTTTGCATTCATGTTAGGCAGAGTATCTGAATGCTAAAGCTTGTCAGACTGGTTCTATAGATTTCACAGCTAAAGTGGTTTCAGAATACCTGGCCTCCACCAAACTCGAAGACAGCCTCTTTCTACTTGCCAGGCAACTGCTTTTCAACATAGGAATTTCATCTCCCAGCGAAAAGCTTCAGGTCCATCTCTGTGAATGGCTCCCTTTAACGCTGACCTTCTCTACAACTTTGGCCAAGGCCTCCAGCGCTCAGTAGCGCAGGTTGATGGTGGAGCAGCTCTAAATCGCATCCTGTTGCTGGCAAATCTTCCTGGCTTTACATATAACACTGACAGTCTGTTACAGGTCACGGTGCCACCCTGGCATGGCTGTGAGACACTCAATAAACACTTTCTGGCTTGTGCAATAACTGATAGCTATGGGCAGTAAAACTGTCAAAACATGCCAATAGTTACTTTTCCCAGTTAATTACACACACACGCACACACGCACACACACACACACACACACAGGGAGAGAGGGTGAAAGCAGGAGACAAAAAGCCCGATGTAGCAGTTACTGGATCAGAATTAAGCATTTGCAGTGACAAAAGGAAGTATCTGAATGCTGACAATATTCCACGTGGGCTTGATTATTTGGATTAATTTAATGAAGTTTTTGTACAAGCGGCAGGCATTGAAACCACGACTGGCTCCACTTGTTTCATATTTTAAGCCCATGTGCATGCACACCTCTCTCGCTCCTTCTGCGTGCACACACGAGCTGCAAACACACATCATGGAATCGTCGTACGTCTTCCATATGGAGAGCCTAATGGGTTTAATACAAGGTTTTGTACCTTCAACAGTTCTGAAAAGATCTTGTTTCTTTTTTGAACCCTAAATGTAAGCTTCTTTTCCAAGTATTCTTAAATATGATCCCCCAGAAAGAGTTATAGCCAAAATTCCACTCTTATCTCTTGTTCGTTCTTAATGTGTCCTGGCTGTATTTCATTAGGGAAGTTGCTTTGCAAGAGAAAGATACAATATCATCATTCTCAATCTTTAACACCGGTTCTTTGGACAGAAACAGCCTGCTCCATATTGTCTAGGAAAAGCGCAACTGAACTCCTAACGCACAAGTGGCAGTGCTAAGTAAAAGCGCTGGACGGAATCCCTGGGAGGTATGGTATAAAAAGCAGGAAGAAGATCCCTCGTTAGTCCTTCAGTGAATCAGGGCAAGAATGCTGGAAATCCTTGAAGGTTACCATTTCTCCTTCTCTTCCTCCTTATTTGCAGCTTCTGGGCTTCAGCTACAAGATCATAGAATCATAGAATGGTAGAGTTGGAGGGGACCTCCTGGGTCATCGAGTCCAACCCCCTGCTCAGGTGGTGGATTTGGTGGCTCAGATCAGGTGGATTTGGTGTGGTGGGAAAGGAGCATCCTGAATATTAATTCAAATAATACTGCTTTCGAGCCAGGTAGTGTAAAAACAATCGTGATTGCATAGTTTTAATCTGTTGTTTTAAAACTTGTAACCTGCCCTGAGACCTACTGGTAGAGGGCAGGATATAAATATAAATAATAAATAAGTGAATAGTAAGTAATAAGGGACTGGCAGGAAGCAGTGGCAAAGCATGTGGTCTAGATGCTCTGATCTCCTGCCTCCTAAGCTATGACCATGGAGTAGGCTGGTTAAGAACATAACAGAATCTTTGGCCAAAAAGCCCTGCGATCCTGAATTCTTTAATAACACCAGGCATGGTGATTTATTAACATCTTCACCACTTCTTCACCACTACTGGCCTAGTTCATCAGCCTTTGCCCCTATGAAAACGGGCTTATTTTCAGGGATTTCGCCCCGTTCTCTGCTGTAAAGACAGATGCAAAGAATTCATCCAGCCTCTCCACAATTTCCCTCTTCCCTTTTAGTGCACTCTTTGCTCCCTCACTGTCCAAGGGACTAACGGCTTCCCTAGCTGGCCTCCTGTTTTTAATATATTTAAAGCATTTTTTTATTATCTGCCTTTATAGTTTTGGCAATTTACTCCTTAAATTTTTTCTTTGCATCTCAAAAATGATGCAAGTTGATGAGAGTTGAAGTTCAGCAACATCTGGAGAACATCAGATTTCCTTATTTCAAGAGAAACTCTGCCTTTGGCCGTAGAATGAGAAAAAGAGGTACAGTCCTCCCTCTAACATAAAAAGTTACGGGTGGAAGTAATCAGTCAAATTTGGTGGCAGATACTAAGACTCAAAAGCCCATTACAGTTGTCACTGGCGGGGCGGGGGGGGGGCAGCAGACAACATAATTCCCTCCCTACCAAAACTGGAATTTAAAATTATCTAGTAAAACTAATTAGCAACAGGCCTAGGGTTAAACATATTTTTTAAAAAGGATATTGGCCATTGCACCTTGCATAATAAACTGGTAGAATTTAACAGGGAAAAATGCAAATGATGATGGCATTTCCAGCTACACCGTCTTCTATCCAATCATTAAAGGTACTGGGAGTCTGAACAGGATTCCCTATGGAAGCCACTTTGTCAACTTGCTTTTTCCTCTAGGTTGTTTGTTCTCACCAACAGTAACAGAAATGTAGATTCAGAGATTCCTCGCTTGTCCATGCTAGCCAGTACAATGAGAAAGAATCTGGCCCTCTCCCCACCAGGACTTTTTAGACTGTTCAAAATGGTTTGAAAACACTCTGTCCGCACTGAGAAGTGGCTTTCTGAGTTAAAAAGAGGAGTAATTGGGAGAAAACGAATTAAATAAAACACCCCTTTATTTTCCCAGTGGGAATGCCATCGCTGCCTCTTCCGCCCACCTGCCCACCTTCCTCCCCACCTGCCTGCACACCCACCAGTTTCACCGTTGCTGCTTTGCTTGGCCAGCTGCTTGCCTGCCCGCCTGGCTTGCCTGCCCACCATTGTGGCGGTGCACCACTGCCGCTGCCCTCCTTGCTCACTCAACTTCCCACCGAGTAGCCGTGGTGTTCCGAGGTGTAGGGAGGAGAAGCGGCAGGCAGGCAGGCGGGGAGGCAGGCAGGCGAGTGAGCAAGCCCTGCCCTCTCTGCCTCCCTTTCGGGTGCTGCTGCTGCTGCCGCACCGCTGCCATGCTCCGCTTTAAAGCGGAATGAACAAAAACAGACGGGAACGTGCCTAATGCGCATTGGCATCCGTGTTTGTTAATTCCACTTTAAGGGTGACAAGTGGCTACAGGGCCTCTGTGACTTTTTCAGTTCAAACGCTCCAGAAGGGTGAATTGAAACTTATACAGTTTTAAGAGAACCTTCCAACTTCCAGATAATCGTGAGAATGGCAGCATATAGAGGCTGAGAGACTAACCTGCAGCCTTACCATATGAAGCCACCATGACAGAGAAGGTAATTGAAGTGGCAAGTTGGAAACATTTTGAAGTCTGCAAAATTAGAAGAGGACCAAATGGCTTTTTGCAACAGGATACGGGCTTGAGTGCCATTCACCTGGAAAGTGTTATGGCAACCCTGAACAACATTTTAAGAGGCGGAGTCATCACCTTGCCAACAGTGATCCATACGGACAAAGGTACGATTTTCTGAGCGGTAATGTGAGGAGGAAGACCGAGCATGGAAGGGTCAACGCTTTCAAATTATGGTTCTTGAGAAGACTTGGACTACAAGGAGATGAAAGCAGTCAGTAGTAAAGACAATCACACTAGGGATGAGCGAAAAATATCCATCAACTTTGAATTTGCATTCACATTCAAAGCTTTGATCATTTGCATGCAAATCGAAACAGGCCTACATTCATAGCCCTCCCTTGCTTGTGAAGTGAATGTATCTGGTCTTCAATGAAGCTTCATGGAAGTTTTGACATGGCTGGATCTGCCCCACCCCCACCTCACATCCCCGTGGCCCCCTTACCTTTAAATCCATCAGCAGCAGCAGCTATCACACCTCCTCAGAGGCTCGGCTAGGCTCCCTGGACACCTAGAGAGGCTACCTCCATTTGGGAACTGCAGAGAATTCCACGAGATCCCCTGCAATTCACAAATGGGGGCAGCCTCTCCAGCTGGTCACACACTCTGAAGGCCTAGTTGAGGTACTGAGGAAGGTGCAATGGTGGAAGCGCAAGGTGACTGGGGGGGGCAAGGTGGGATGTGAAGAAACGTATGGGATTTTTCTTTCACGCGTGAACATTTGACAAATGTTTGCACATGAAGACAAAGCCTGCTCCATTCATTGTGGGGGGACTTCACATGAAGCTGAACATTACCCCCATTTAATTCAAATCAAGTCACCCTAAATCACTGGTGACTGTTAATTGGAAGGACAAATACTTTGGCCACCATAACGTGAAGAAAGGAATAAATAGACAAGGCCCTGATGCTGGGAAAGAGTGAAGACAAAAGGTGAAGGGGAAATCAGAGGATGGGATGGACAGTGTTTTGGAAGCAACAAACATGAGCTTGGGCAAATTTTGGGAGGTAGTGGAAGACTGAGGGGCCTGGCACAACTGAACAACAACATCTTTAAAATTCTTCTTAAAATTCTGGAATGGAGCCATTACTGCAAGGGATTTATCTTTGGTGGGAGAAAATTTCTGCCTCCATCGTGGCTAGCATCATGTGGGACACATTTCACAACCCCAACTTCTCCTTTAAAACCTGATTTGTAGGCTAGCCACACACAAGGAAGCCCCTTAATGTGAGTTGAGAAAAACTTCCATGTTTTCCTTTATTTATACTCACCTGACTTTCTACAAGTCCAGCAAGGTAGTTAGTAGCACTTGAAGACTAACAGGGGAAGGGTAGGGGGCCCTAGCATCTGAAGAAGTAGACATGTCTATGAAAGCTCGTGCCACCAACTCTTCTCCTGTTAGTCTCCAAGTGCTACTACTACCTTGCTGGACTTTTCGAATTAGACTAACCCAGCTATTTCTCTGATACTGACTTTCTACAGCAACTATGGACATCTGTTACATCTACTACATCTATTCCTGACCACTAAGAATTTCCAAAGGGGAAGTATAAGGATTACCAAGTCTTTGGACCTATCAATATACTAGATATTTTTGAGGGCAGAAGGAATTTGGAAATGCCCTACTCAGCTGCCTTTTCCCACTAGGCTATGCAGAGGATGCTGAAAATGTCAGCGTGACAGTGTGTCCTGAAGAGCATCACACTGGCCAACCCTGATACTGATGACTGGGGACAACCAATCCTTACCATATAAACTAATCAAACTGGAATTGCGACTTTATAAAAAGACTAAAGAAATTTCATGGGCTTGGAGTAGGAATAGATATCCAAGGTCAAATATAAAAAGGGACAAAACTCAGCAATTCCACAATCTGAATGTGTTCATATTCTTCTCAGCACAATGACTTTAATATGGATATTTTTCTATGCCAAAAGTTGTGGTAAAGGTCAGAGAAGGCTATGGGATTGTATTTAATATCTACTTGTTCCCTACTGAGAAAAGACATTCTCTCAAAGCTTATTAAAAACTGAAATCTGCCATGTTTGTCCTGGGTTGTGGTCTTTCCTGGGAAATTTTACTTACCTAGTCTATTAAAAAATATGACCTAAATAGAATAAATGTATGGAAAGTAACATATTTTCAGAGACATCTGGAGAATCAAATACATTTATATTTGCTACCTGCTCACTCTTTGCTCCAGAAGCTATTTAAACTCAATGACATACTCACTAGTTTTCCCAAAAGCTCAAGACTAACAGGTTGTTGAGTTTGTTTGTTTTATGAAAGTAAAACATGGTCTCTTTTTTCATTGGTTCTCATTACATAATCTTAAATGAGCCTTTACATTTGTCTTGTTTATATATACTGCTATATTTGAGCATCTTTCAATAACGTTTGTTGACTTCTACTGGACCTCCCAGCATGTTATCTCTTATATTCCAGTGTGTGTGAGCTGGAAAGACTACAGAAACAGTAATATCTGTGGAGCGGTAAGAACCAGAAACATTCAGGAGGTTCCTGAGACTGTCAACAAGAAATACAGTCGGACCCTGTATCCACTGATCCGGTAACCGGGATTTCAGTTTCCCTCAGTGACCGGATCCGCCCCCACAAACGCCATTATGCCTACCTTAAGTTCTTCCAAGGCATGCCCTCAAATGGTGCACAATTTCCCATAATGCCTTTGAAATCCCCTGGGAAATGGAGTACATTTCCCAGCGTTTGCTATTATTCACGGTTTACATTATCTGCGGTGAGGCCTGGAATGTATCCCCCACGGTTATGGGGGTCTGAGTATATACCTATTTATTTATTTATTTATAGGGTTTACTCCTATAAATTTATAGAATTTACATGCTGCTCTTGACCAAAAGGTCCCAGGGCAGATTCTTAAAACATGTTTAAATCATGGTGAACATCAACACCTGCAATTGGGCTCAATAGCAAACAGGCACCAGTGCAGATCTTTCAAGGCCAGTCAAGATGCTACTAGTTCCAGCTTCCAGATTGTTTTCAAGGGCAGCCCCAAGGAGACTGCATTGCGGTAGTCCAATCTGGAGCTGCCGGAGGACCCTTTGGGGGTGGCCTCTTCTCCCTCCGTCCCTCCTCCCTTCTTCCCTTGCTGCCTTCCTCTCTCTCTCCCTCCCCTCCCTCCCCTTCAAGTCTTGCTAAGGCAGTGAGTGCCTGGTGGGGCAACCCAGCCAACAGTGATTCCCAGCTGAGGGAATCACAGCAGCTTTATGCTTTTGGCTCATGGGGAGGAGGGTGTGTTTGTGTGTGTGTACTGGCTGGGAGGTGGGTGGGCAGGCGGGTTCACTCCCTTCGCTGCTGGAGGACCCTCAGGAACGGCCTCTTCTTCCTCCTTCCTTCCTTCCTTCCTTCCTTCCTTCCTTCCTTCCTTCCTTCCTTCCTTCCTTCCTTCCTTCCTTCCTTCCTTCCTTCCTTCCTTCCTTCCTTCCTTCCTTCCTTCCTTCCTTCCTTCCTTCCTCCCTTGCCGCCTTCCTCTCTCTCTTTCTCTCTCTCCAGCTGGCCGGCTGGCCAGCACTTCCTCCTCCACTCCGTCACCGCTGTGAAACCCCACCCACATGTGTCTGGCATCAGCCAGAAGGCTGCAGCTCCACCTCAGTTGGCCCAGGACCGTTCCCATTTGGGGGGGGGGGGAGCAGGCTCAACTACGAAAGGGTGAAAAAGTCTTGCTTTTCTCAGGGTTTTTCTTCTCCAGATGTTTGCGGAATAGCCCTCATAAAATCCAGACATAAGAACTTGAGTGGGGATGCTGGATTCTGAATTTGAGTTAACTGCAGAAGTAATGGGAATGCTGGATACCGAAGTCAAATTCAGCGCAAATTTAAATACTTATGGGAACGCAGCCAAAAACATTATTGTTTCATGTCTTGGGGCTGTAAATATTTTAGAAATTTCCCTGCCAGTCCAGATGACATCCATCATTATTAAACATTATTGGAGAGCGCAGGCTGGTGGCTGAGGTCGAGGTGACCTGACTCTGCTAAGTAGCCTAATACTGTTGTACTCATTTCAGTGAGGGAGAAATGGAAATGGAGCCGCATTGGGCAACACTGGGGCAGTTCTGTACTGCATTGGGAAGTTAGGAAATGTTGTTCCCGGGGTGGAGCAGTTATCTAAGGTCTGTAGGCAGAAAAAGAATTGGAAGGTTAAGCAGTGGAAAGGAAGTCATCAGGGATGGACATCTACCAACTGCATGACACCAAAGGATTACAATACCAGTTTCCCAGAAGCCTTGCTAACGACCCAAAAGGAGAAGATATAGTGCCAGAATTGAGAATGTATTTATTTGTTTGTTTACATTTTTATCCCTCCCTATACTCAAGGGTCTCAGGGCGGGTTACCACATATAAAATGAACACATTAAACCAGTAACATATTAAGCATGTTAAAACCAAGGCAGTGTCTGAATGTGGGGAGGAAAAGGCTGTTCCTTCTCTTAGCCAAAGGCCAGGGTAAAGAGATGCATCTGCACAGCTCGTCTAAACACATAGAGTGAAGATGCCTCATGTACCACAGGAGGGAGACTAGTCCACAGCATGGGAGCTACCACTGAAAAGGCCCTATGCCGGGTGCCCACCCTTTTTGCTGCTGTGAGTGGTAGTACAACCAGGAGGGCCTCCCCTCCAGCTCTTAGGGCACGGACAGGTTGATATTGGAAGAAGGCGTGGAATGGAATGGAGATGTTCCTCACCTCCATCTTACATTCCTCTTTATGGACTGCCACCTTGTTGTGGTAGAGCAGCCAAGGAAGACTGGACATCTAAGAATCAATCCAGATCAGCATATAATAACATAAAACCTAAACATTTGTAAAGCTTTTTAAAGATACTATCTGCTTAATCCACTAGAATAGCATCCAGATGTTCTTTAGATCCCACCGTTACCTCTTGCCACCCCTGCCAGATGTTAAGAGGCAATCCAGCTTCTTACCTCTGCCTGCTGGCTCCTTCTGTTCCCTGTCCTAAATACCCAAATGTTGGGTGCCTGCCTGCTTCCCTTGGCCCCCCTCCCCACAACTGGCTAGCATCCGGGTATTTAGTACAGAAACAATAACATTAGGAGCCAGGAGACAGAGGTAATAAATCATTATTATGGGGAACTCAGCACTGATGCTAGATTTCCTGTAATACTGATGTTTCGAGACATCACCTCAATATCCCAAGGATGATATTGGGAATGCCACAGATATGTGTGGCATTCCCAATATAATCTTGGCAGAAGCACGGGTTTTATCCTGCTTCTGGAGCACCCCGAATCAGATGTGTCAGAGTTCCCACAGATAACCAAGCTCAAAGTTGTTCAGTGGATGCCATGAACATTTGCATTTTTAACTGAAACAACAGATGAGTTGCGTGAGATGTAGGATATCCGATAATAAAATCCTCTGAAATATGACTGATGGTTTCCCATTTTCCTCTTTTCAAGCTGGACAGTCCCCACAAGCTGCTGAGTGTTCAGGAATCCATCCAGCCTTGCTGAAGGAGGGTAAGTGTTTGTAAGGAAAATGTAATTGGATTTTTTGTCAACGTGCAACAATCCCAGAAAAAATGTTTAAGAATAGAATGATTCAATCTTGGTGTTCATTTGAATTGTGGCTTTCGGAAATCATTTTTTAAAGTGCATCCAAAAGAATTATCTATCTTATATATAAAAAGGGGATGTCTGAAATGAAAACAGCAGAACCTAACCACGTCTCCTATCACCGTTCGTAACTCCGGAGGAAAGGGGCGTCTGTCATTGTCCCAACTCAGTATAATACAAATGCACAAATTATAAGCCATTCTCTGCGAATCCCAAGGCTTTTCAAGGTCTCCAGCCTTTATATTGTGAGGAAATAATGCTGTCTTTCATGCTATCCCCACGTTCTCAGCCAAAGTGTATGCTTTATGCATTAACGAGAAGAAAAAACGCAGCTCCGTCTCATTATCGGATCTACTTTTCTGAATAATGACAAGACAGAACACAGCAGCTCCAAGGTTCCTGTGTACAAGTTTATGCCTTTGTTATTCCTTATAGTTTTACAATGGGAAGAGCCAAATCAATTAAAAGAAAATAGTGAGTGTGTACACACTTCACCCTAAGAGCGGCTAGATAAGGAGGAAAACAAGGTCCCTTTTCTTGTAAGAAGTGGGTGGAAGAGAAATTGCAGCAGGGGAAGTTTTTCTTAATCCTGAATGGTTGTCTGGTACAACCAACGTTCCTCCTCAACCTGTTTACATGATTTAAAATTATAAACATCACTGCACGCATATTGTGTCCTTCACCAGAAAACTCAGAGCGTGCCTCTGAGGGACAGTCAACAAGTAGACATCTGACTGTGTTCCTGTAAATGGCTTAAACCAAACTATTTTTGAAAAGTCAGAGCTTTGTTGGTAGCTAAGACAGGAGCTAGAAATCAACTCTGCAGCGAAAATGGCCATCAGATATCACAGAGACCAAGAGATACAGACATAGAGACTTGCAGAGCAGAACTTACAAAGAGCAGGTTTAGGGGCAAGGAAACTCACCTCACCCCAAGGCTTTTTAATTTGTGGCTCGTCTTGAAAGCGAGCTTAGCCGTGGCCGGCTCAGTAAGCTGACCCAATGAGGCCACATACAAGGCTGTGGTGGCACTCTGCAGAGAATGCTCAAAGCAGTGGTAGCAGTGGGAATTTTTGTGGGTCTACCCAGATCCATGCCGATAAAAGTGCCTCAAAGCAGGCATTAAATGCACAGTGAGACTACGCTTACACTTTGCTACTCAATACCTGCTCTTCTCATTCAGTATAGAGCAGGGAGATATCCAAGTAATTGCAAGTCTCATTTGTAGAAAGGCAGCTATGAGGAAGAGTGAATAGGGCAAGAGGCCCTCAAAGAAAATAAACAGCTGTGGTGGGCCAAGAGCTCTAACCATTGCTTTCTGCGAGACGAGAATCCCTCACTCTACTTGGCTGTACAAGGTAACCACTGACATATTTTTATTGTCTTTTCTGAGATCTTCTCTGGAGTGACATATAATCTGCTGATGTCCCTAGAAAAAATGTATGACTCACTAGTTTTTCCTCATAAACATAATTATTATTATTTTTCTTGGAACCACAATCTCTGGAAAACATCAGCATCTTGACAGTTTCTTCCACTTAACAGGATAGGAACACATCAGTTTCTTCTACTCATCTAATCTGCAATTAAGTCTCTTCCAACCAGAACACAAGATCCCTTAATTTCATTTTACTGAACTAATTGTACTTGATTACATCAAACTCTGAATTCATAGTGCCTGCAATGTAGCTATTCTTGCGGTTGCATTATGATAGGTATAAAATACTACGCAGAAATATCTTCTTCCCTTTACCAGTATTGTTTTCTTGCATAAAAAAATTATATATGCATGCACACTCATACACACAACTAGCAACCTCTCTTGCTTTTTGATACTACACTAGGGATGGGCACAAATGTTCTAAACATTCAGAATTCAGTTGAATTTGACTGAACGTAGACATTCAAACTCATGCTATCCCTTCTCTCCAAAAGTGCCAGACTGAGTGGGCAACCTTGTAGCTGGTACCTGTTGGCCTGCCAGGCACAGCAATGGGGGGTCATGGACAATTGAGTCTCTTCCCCACACTTTGTCACCATCTCAGAATTGTAGCATTCCAGAGTCTACGCACTGATATCTATGTATGAAGTGTATGAAGTTTCCCTACGGACGCCATTTACAGAGGGGTCAGAAAAAATGATTATGAGAATACTTAGTATGTTTGTTAATCAACAAGTACCATCTTCCGGTTTTTATGATCCACAAATATTCCTCTGGTCCATCAGTTTCTTTGCATTTATTCTGGTGATGAAGAATTTAAATCCATTCTGGTGGACAAATGGTGAAGAGAGGTATGAATCAACCTCCATGTCCAATAAAGCTTTCTCTCTGAAGAGAGAGCTCTTTGTCATTAGCTCTTAATCATGTTTTGCTCTTTCTTTTAGTCTTTATGCTATTAGAGTAATGGGTAGCAATTGTATGTTATTTACTCTTTGGGTCGCTACTGCTGCTAAGTACTGTGTTACATTATCACATAATTTGTCTCCATTAAAATAACAGGTGGCAACTGCACATCTTTTTCTATGGGTGGCCATTACTGAAGCAATTTCTCTTCATTTATTGACCCCCTCCCCAACTCCTGGTGAAATTCAACGTCTTCTAAGGATTTGAGTAATGCGTTTCCAGATCCAGAAACATTGACTGGCCTCAGACTTGAGACCTTCTTCTGATACAGGACTTTATTTTGGCCATCAGTAAAATGATAATAATACTGTACTTATTTGACTCTCAGCGGCTTCTGATAGAATCAAAACCATTAATTTTAATGGAAGGTTCTTCCAGGTGTGCTAAACAGAATAGCTGCCTAGGATTTGGGGGATCCAGATATAACCAATATTTACCTCCATCTTGATTTTATTCCAGGCTGCTCATATTTAATTTTGTCTGAGAGCCATCAGGAACGCAGTACTGAATAGTTCTGTCTCATGATTTACATCAAGTACCAAATTTTGGAAGAGTTTTTCTTTTTAAAGAAATGCTTTTAAAACCACAGTGTGTTGAGTTAGGCGGGTGAATGAAGAAGGGTCCCCCTCATTGGGCAAACTGAGCCAAGAAGGCGGTAATAAAGATGCTTAACTTGAGCTTGTAAGAAAGGAATTTGAGCTCTCATAGCCCTCATACGATATTCAAGAGTTACATTAAAAAAAGAACACTGACAGATTTTAACAGTATTATTTCCTGCTTCCACACGACGAATAAGGGCTTTGGCTTTCTATTATGCCTTGTATATATAAAAGCACTGGATATTGTATCCACTGTGGACCACAAGGAATCAGAAAACTCCTTACTAAGGTGACCAACTTTTTTACAATTAAAAGGACAAAAATAAATTGAAAACATTATCGTAAATAAAAGAAACATTTTATTCATTGCAACAATAATACGCTATAGTACCATAAATGCATTATAAAAACGTTTGTAATATTTTATTTTGTAATTATGCTTACATGCCTATTATTTTTTAATAATAATTGTAAGAAAAAAGTACTCATTTAGTACAAGGGGAAAAATGGACTTAAACATAGTGACTGCTTTAAATTACCAAGCCCTGACTGGTGGAACAGTCTCTACTTTCTCCATGGGATTTTCTTCTCCCCTCGTGGATTTAGGGTGGGGGCCACTCTTGCGATCTTTAAAGCGGCCGCCCCTCCTTCCGGGATCCAAAAGGAGGACGCTTTTCGAGGGAGGATGAAACTTACAAAAGAAGGACTGTCCTCCCTAAAGGAGGACATTTGGTCACTTTACCATTATCTAACCTAATATTTTAACATTTTATATGATATTTTGTTTTTCATCAGGGGCCCTGTTGTCACCTTGTGAATCAGGACAGGCTGGGACAGACAGAATGGGACAGACCATCCTGATCACCAACGGCTGTGGAATAGTAAAAATATTTCCACAGCTTAATTGAGAGTGCTGAGGGTGCAAAGGTCAGCATTTGCATTGCAAACATTGCATCGGGGTGGGACACCGGAGGCCTTTTCGCATTACAGTGAACGGCTGCAATGCACTTCGGCTAAGATAGTTTGGGACAGTTTCCCTGTTCACATGTAGGCAGGCAGGAACACGTTTACACGCGTTCCTACCTGCCTACGTGGGAACAAGGAAACCGTCCCAAAATGTCCTAGCCGGGAAAGGCCGGACAGGGGCGGGGACACCTCTCCCAGGCCTGCCCGCCATTGGATGAGAGCACCCAGGGGCAGGCAGACCTGTCAGGCCCCTTCCCCGGGGTCCCGCACGTTGTAGGGGACCGGATCAGTCCCCTGCAACTGGCAGGAACCGCCCCCACCCCTCCACCCAGCCCGGGACCTGGGGACGTGTTAAGTTTGGGCTGGGCAGGTGCAAATGTGCTTTAAGTCTGCAAGTAAGATTGTCCACGGGCCAGTCTGCCCATCATCTCATGAATATTCTCAAGAAAAAGTAGAATAAAAAAGGGGAGAGAATATCAGTAGCACATGCTTCTGTTTTTAAGTAACTTTTGAGCTGCTGTTTTGCTACATGAGAATTCTAAAGCTTCTAAAATGTGCTTCTTGTGGAAATATCTGTAGTGGCAATTTTGAACACAGCCTCAGTCGTATTTAGCCCATATTCTCAATAACACACATATCACAAAATTATTTTTGAAATCCAGATTAGCTTGGACTCCAGTTTATTTAAGGATATGTTTTAAAAAATCAAAAAAGAACCAGTTCCACAATATAACCTTTCAAGACCCTGTTATTATGTTTAACCCACCACAAACAGTTTTGGATAGGTAGTATTGTATGAGAGGAGGCCCTCTTTCAGCTATTGTGTGCTTATCTGCTTGCTTATTGATTGATTAATCAGTTGCTATCCCACCTTGGACCCAGAAGTCTTATAGCAAGTTACTCAGGCAGCATAGAGAGATAGAGCTCAGCGTCATCAGCATACTTATGGTAGCTCATTCCAAATCTCCTGAGGACCTCTGTGAACAACTTCATAAAGAGAGATTTAACAAACACAGAGGATAGTTTTGACTGCCAAGATAACACTCATGAAGACAAGCAAAACTCCAGAGAGTTATCCTCTCAGCTGGTAGGGCTGTGGCGACCACACTCCTCAAAATGGGTGAGTTGCCTGCACCATTTGGGTGAAACCCACCTACAGTACACTCCAGTTGCGTAAAGGTGTTGAGGAGTTGACACTTTGGCGCATGTCCGCTAACTTCTAGGCTAGGCAGCACCACTGCACATAGCTGTTAAGTTTTAGGAAATGCAAATGATCCACCTTTTCTTTCCCCGCCACACAGAACAACCCAGCTGCAGTAAGCTGAGCCTAGTGTACTGTCAAGGTTGCTGGAAGCTTCTGCACACTTGACCTTTACATTGTACGACTTCCTGATAGAGAAATATTAAGGAAGCTTAAGGGGTATATTTTTGTAAGTGCCTGTAAACTACAGCCTTGTGATTTTATGCAAGCACTTAATGCGCTTGTTTTACAATCTTCGGCCTCCCTGTTGAATCAACCGGCACAAGCAGATGACATGTGTGCCGGGTTGCGACAATAACCAGAGATACATTTGAGTAAAATATTCTGGGTAAAAGAAGATGAAACAGAAAGCTGAGTGTCAACATATGTATCTGAGGCAGACTGTAGATGCCTTTTAATTGGTCCAATTGTTGCAAAATTGGTAGTTCTGTGACAAATTAGGGCAACTTCCTTAGGTTCTATTTAAACAAATTGGTTACAGCCTAGTTTCTGGAGAGCAGGAGGTAAATATATACTAATTAAAATTACAGTATACTTTAAATTAGAGTATTAGTGTGAAAACAGAATAGGCATTTTTGTGGTGTACTGTATTAGGATTCTCTGCTACTTAATACGTTTGACAGAAAACACATGAACTGTTTGTGCCATATGAGTGGGACAAATTTCTAACTGAGGCATTTATCGACTCTTTCTTTTTGTTCCGGCTTTTAGCAGTATAAAGATCATAGACTGATTAAAACTATGGGATGGGGAATATTTGAGGTTTAGGTAATCAAACATCTAGTGCGCTTCGCCTTATGTCCATGTTCACCCACCTCCACAGTTTACTCCATCTTTATGACCTTAGTTCACATGTAAATGAGATCAAAGAAATCGAGAACATGTCCTATTCATAGGTGTAAAACTTGAGTCATTTTAGTGAAACACTTCAGATACGCTAATAGTTGTCAAAACACAAGCAAAGTTGGAGAGAAAAAAACAAGTATTAAAACAAAATTAAAACAAAAAGTACGATGCAACAATTAAGCGATATGGCCAGATGAAAGGAATGCCTTCTCCCACACCGACCTGCCCATGCCTTAAGATCTGGAGCTGAGGCCTTCCTAGTTGTCCCACCACTCTCAGTAGTGAAACAGGTGGGCACCCAGGCTATGGAATAGTCTCCCCCTTGAGGTGCCTCATGCCCCTTCTCTGTATATATTCAGGAAGGAGGTGAGGACGCACCTCTTTGCCCTGGCCTCTGGCTGAGGTGATTATACTCCCCCCCCCCCATGGCAGATACTGCTATTTTAGTATTTTAATATTCTGAATCTTTTAAATGGTTTTATCTATATTATTGGTGTTAAAATTGGTTTTAATTTGTTGTTTTAAAGGTTGTTACCTGCTCTGAGACCTTCGGGTATAGGGTGGGATAGAAATATAAATAATAAATAAATATCATTTGTGTATCAATGACAAATCACAGCAGGTTTATTACTCCCCCCTTTGTGTATTCATGCAAATTGTTACTAAGCCTAAGATTCGGGGGACCAAAGGTGGATTTTGGTAGCGATATTTCCTGTCGAGACCCATTGCCTTGCCTCTGAGACATGGACGTGGCCATAATTACTTGCCTTTTTCTGAGCTTGCTTACATGAATGTATATGTAAGAATCCCTAGGTGACTTCTGAACTTGCACTTTGAATACAAAAACACAATAAAATCAATCTCTGACACACTTTCCTAGCTTCCCAGCACAAGACCACCCTCATGATGGTTATCAAGTTGCAGTTATGTTCTGTGCTAAAATGGTAATGCTTTTGTTGACCGAAACACTGCAGTAATCCAAGAAGAAAAAGTCCATCCTTCTACATGTTTTAGCAGATAGAAAATAACTGTATGGAATTATTGTCCTTTTAAAGTACTGTACTTTTAAAGTACTTTACTTTAATTACTGTCCTTTAAAGTACTATGCATTGTTCTACACTTTTCATTGCCGGATAACAGCCAGGTGGCTTCATAAAAATCCATTGCGCATGGTCATGCTGCATCCCTCTGCAGGAGAATTGTTTGACGTCTCACAAGCTTTTGGTGCAACAACTTGACTTTAAATTAAAGTCCTCCAAGAAAGTCCATCCCAATATGTGGGTAGTTGGAATCCTCAACTCATTTTGGGGGGGAGTATATAGAGCTAGAGGGGCGGCAGTTGCTCAGTTGTAGAGCAAACTAACAAGAAAGCAGAGAGTTTCCAGCTGCATCCTCAGCCTCTCCCCAGAAACAGGCAATGACAAACCGCTTCTGTATCTCTTGCATGGAGGTGACCATGGAGGTGACCATGCAATCATCCAGAATTTGGCCACAACTTGATGGTACCCAGCAACAACAAAAACAGAACTAGGATTGGGATGAAACTAAGGTGGGATCTGCCCAATGCTGAAATAATGCCATGGGAGCACTTGGGGGCACATTGAACACACCACCAACAACAACATAAACACTCTCAATCACCCTTTAATAGTACAGTGGGAGAAGCACTCTGAGAACATCTCCTACCCTTCCACTTCACCGCAGCTGCAGCGCATTCTTCAGGCCAAATGGCAAGGCCCTGTTTCAGATGACCCTGGGGTCATTTCCTATGGCTCTGTAGAAACAGTCTGGGGTGGAAACGTCACCGATAGAAATGAAAGTTCCCTGGCTTTGATGTTTTCACTACTGTCCGTGATGAAGAGGAAACATGTAAACAGCTCGCTCCGGGGGCTGGGACAAGAGCTCCAGCCCTTAAAGCAGCAGGAACTACAAGGGTGTGATCCTGCCAATCATAACAGTCAAGAGGGATTTTCGCACTGCAACGCGTTCCAAACGGAACGCGTGC
>MTQE01001418.1:1731250-1747821 GCA_014337955.1 Aspidoscelis marmoratus | reverse complement strand
GGAGCTGTCTTCCACGCGTACCGGAAAGGCCAATGCGAAAAGGCCTAAGACCTCTGGTTGCAAAAAAAAAGGAGTAGGAGTAAAAAGAATGATCCTAATTAACAATGGGACAACTGGTATTGTACCTTAGATGCTGAAAAGAATAAACAGTTCCATTATTGTTGGGGGGGGACCACTTTTGGCTATTTGTGGAATTTTAGGATAAATTATTTTGGGGAAAAACATCAGTCTTATATAGTAAAAAATACTGCAGCTGTTCCAAGATCTGGAGCTGGTGCTAGCATAATGTCTATTTTTCTGAAATAAATCTCTTTGATTGACCTACCCAACTGTTGTTCTTAACTCATTCATCACAAACATTCGTTTCAGAATTAATAAAAGAAGGACTGCAGAACCACGTCATTAACCTTTAACCTGGTGCAGCAAAAATTAGCTAAGAAAAAAAATCCTCTTGGCATTAGCCCTCCACCAGTTCCACTGGGGCAGGAGTTATCTTAGCAGGTCTCTTATTTGGGGCAGGACTTTGACAATCCATGGGTGATTCGTAAAACTGAAGCAATTAACTTTGGAAACAAACTTGAATCACCTTGGGGAAGAGCTCAGAACAAGCTGAAAAAATTCCCTCAAGAAATTACTCTTAGTATTTTATCATTTATCTGTTTACTTAAATTTACTTATGAGTTACGTTTGAGGTTGTGATACCCTTTAAGAAAGAAGTATGTCATATCTAGGAAATACGTGTGTTGTCCTAGAGTGGCGACATAAGAGAGGAAATAGGGTTGTGCCTCTGCAATGTGTGATTATGGATGTGCAGGAAGCCAAATTTCCTCTCTTCCATCCCTCCTCCACTCACCTACCACTGCGCGGAGCCTGAAATAGCCCTTCTGGGTCTGCACGCGCATCTCCCCATCCAGGGATTGTCACGAATGTAGGCCCCTTTTGATCTGTCCGTCGATGTTGCAATTTGTACAAATTTGTATGAACTCCAAATGTGTCACGCACACCCCTCCCTATTCATCTCAGAACTGCTGAAAACATAAAATGGGACCCCTGGATCAAGTCATCTCCCGAGCCCTTTCTGGACTTATCTGAGTTAATCCATATAAGCGAGATCCATATTAACTAGATCTATATTAGCTAGATCCAGATCAAGCACAAGCAGAGGCACCTGCCTTGAGAGGACTTTAGAACCTCCCCTCCGAGCCTGCGATCTGGCTGGGAGAAGGAGACCCTTTACTCCTGCTTCCCCTTTGGCTTCTCACATGGGCTGCTTGTCCAGTGACGAGCCGCGGTGCGCCCACGTGGTGCGCGTTCCTGTCAGCTCCGGAACGGATGTAGTACGCGCGGGCTAAGTAACTTCGGGACGCTTTACCCATTCACACACAGGCATGCAGGAACGTGTTTACATGCGTTCATGCGTGCCTGTGTGCTAAAGTGTCCCAAAGTTACTTAGCTGGGAAAGGCAGGCCAGGGACGCGTCCCGCAAGGTTGCCTGCCATTGGGTGCGAGCACCCAGGGGCGGGCAGCCCTGTCAGGCCGCTAGCCACGCTTCGTGCTGGCTGTACAGGGCTCGATCGAGCCCTGTGCAGCCGGCACAAACCTACCTGGGCACCCACCCACCTCCGGGCCTGGGGCAGCTGCCTATGGGGCAGGACCCCTTCGCAGATCGGAGCGCGTGGCTCCGGTCTACGAAGGCTTCCCACCCCCACCCCACCCCGATGGCGCCCATCTGTGGGGTGTACGCGCCTGGATGTAAGCGCCTACACCGCGTAGATGACCCCCCCACCCTCCCATCCCAGGCTCCATCAGGTGGCTAAGCCCCACAGAGCCCCCTCCCCGGCACCCAGATGTGGTGCGAAAAGGCCTCTTGACTCCCTGCCAGACAGGATGAAAGACAGAGTAGCAAAAATTTGAGCCCATGTAACAGTGGGAGGGATTTAAACTTTGGGGCATTATTTATATGATTCGCATGTGTTTTCATGTATTGTAAAGTAGTAAAGATGATAATAAAGTGTGTGGGGGGGGGGGAAACAACCATTGAGCATTACTAGCTTGTTGCAAATTTGCCTCCAAGCCCAATTCAGTGTGTAATCTCTAACTTATAAAATCTTCAATGAACCTATTTCTAAAAAACCAAAAGAAAGAAAAGAAAGAAAATGCTATTTGCAACACTGCATAAGTCCCTAAGGAGGACTGAATATTCCCATAATAGGAGACAAGGGCTGGATTAGAACTAAGGCCTCTGGTATGCGCTTGGGATGGTTCTGGAACGGTCGTATCTTCACCAGAGCCGTCCTTATTGCATAGCAGAGGCCTAAGGGTGCGTTCAGCCAAGGTAACATGTTTTGTCGTAATGCGCAGTGAGCTGAGATACTAACATAAATGGCAACTTTTTTCCTTTCACATTTCATAGAGCATCAGGGAGCAGAGTAAAGACTGCATGGGGTGCTACGAGGAAGAAGATTTAAGGTGTTTTTCCACTGTCACTAGAAGTACCCATTAAGTACCCATTCATTAATGGGTACTTAATGGCATTTTTGTACACATTAATGGGTACTTCTAGTGACAGTGGAAAAACACCCTTAGGCACTTAGATTGGTCCAAACAGGCAAACCACCAAGCAAAGAACTTTACCCGCCAAGTCCCAACACCATGCGCGTCTGGACTATAAAAAAGATGAAAAGCTGCCGTTCAAAAGGGGCCTTAACTCAGCCCCCACACATCTAATATTTTGCAAAATATCCTGAAGTGCACTTGTTAAGATTAGCACATCTGATATCTGAAATGCGTGTCCTTCTTGCTTTCAATAGATAGTTTGGGGATTGCTGCCTTATGTTTCCTATTGGATTTATAGCAGTGCTTAATAAAATACTTATTTCTGCCTTCCCAATACTTCAGAAGGACTGTTATGGCCCATCAGAGTAGATTCTGTCATTGTCCTCTATTTTAAATGTACAATTACTTAAGAAATTTGCTGCATAGTTTTCAATTACTTGAATCCCTTACCAATACTACATTTCCCAGTCCCATCAGATGCTGGAAGGAGAAATCCATCCTTTTTTGCACTTGACAGCTAGTACAGTCCTCAGAGGAGACTCTACAATGACCTCTCTCCATATTCCCTCTCTGGGTCCGTGAAGTACCTTGTCTCACGTTCTCAGGCTTTCCCTTAGCTGCTCACTGTTGTTTTTATAACTGTAATGACCCTACTATAAATTCATCACTGTAAATCCATTCCTTTTATTTGCAGTAGTGGAACTATTTAATACAGCTCACTGCCGCTACTTCAGTGGGGTAGGAAATGTAAGGAAACAGCAAATATGTCTCCATTTCTCTGTGTCAGCTTAGAAGTACAAAATACCATATGTGCGCAAGAAGAACAATTTATAATTTATAATTTTGTTTTGTAAGAGATGAAAATGATGGAGAAATAGTTTCAAAGTTTGGGGTGATGCATCATCAATAGTGTCTATTCTACTCTTCTCCTTGCCCTGTTGTTTTTTGTGGAATCTGTCTCAAATAATACACACAAAATGTATTTTTCCCCTCAAATTGTTGTATTTTTAAGAATTAGCTTGCTAATTAAATGGTGAATTCATTTCCATTGAATCTGGTATCTCCTTCTCTTTCAGCTGATACCCTAGGTGATTACTTCATTCACCAATATGATCAGTCCATTCCTGGAAACATTCTACAGAATAAAATAGAAGATGTGGCTCTCTCCACCCCTTAAAGCCTGAGGGCTTGGCAGAATTATGAAGTTTTTTTAGGAAGAAATGTTAACCATCTCTTCCAGCTGCAAAAATATTAAAACTCTGACAATATAACCATCATGGTACTGAATATTGTGTAAAATAGAAAAGTGGAAAATTAGTGGAAAATTAGCTTAATTAGTTTAATAATTAACTATTATTAAATAGCTGGCCTGTGTGTCCCAACAGGCCACTTGGCTTTTCTGATGGACAGCTGCTTCATCACTGAAGATATTCCACCTCCATGAAGTGGCAAAGTGGGGCATGGAGAATGAAGCCAAAACTCCGGCTGAAGATAGCAAGTCCAGTTGGAACTCTGGCCAAGAACAGGAACTCTGGCCAGAATTCCAGCTGTTGATTTGACACTTGAGTTAATTTGTGTTGTAACAAATACCAGACTTATTTAGAGCCTTTCCACACTTGTTCTTATTCTGAAATATATCTTGGAACAGGGGATTGTTCCAGAAGGGTTGGACTTGATGACCCTAAAGGTCTCTTCCAGCTCTATGATTCTATCATTCTAAGACCACATGTGGAAAGGGCCATATTCCACCAGAAGGAATGTGCCAAGAATATTTTTTCCTGGTTTCATGGAAAATCACCCCTTTGGCCTTTCTGCACATACCACGGTTTGTTCCAGTCCAGTGGATCTCAACCAGTAAGGCCCACTGAACCAGCACAATGCATAGCATGGTGTAGAACAGCACCTTTGCATGACAACGCTGGTCCAGCTCTGAAGCTCACACAAGCATTGGGCCCAGCCTGAGGGCTCCAAAAAACAAGAACCAAAAGTTATTAGTCTCAGAACCCCTGGGGACCCATTTTGGTGGTGTGCTTTGGTGTGCCACTGAAATGGGTCCCCTGGTGTTCAGGAACGTGGAGGCATGGTTTCTGCACACCTCTGTGTTCCATTCTTGGCTGTGCTGGTAGATCTCTGTATAGATAGTATACCAGCAATAGGCAGGGCCTCAAAGATCTGCAGTAATGTCTGGGCCAATGAAGACCTGAAGACAGATCCTAATATGAAACGATAAGGTGTGCAGAAAGGTCCTAGCTTCATATTAAACTTTGCTAATTATTACCATTATTTCCAAAATCTTCATTGCTTTTGCTGCAGCAAGTTAATATGGCCACCCCTTTGGAAAATGCATCAATTTTATAGTAACTTCTAAATGGAGATTTCCGCACCTAAAGCATGGACCTAAAGCCAGCTCGACTGCCTAAATGCTATTCTACTTACAGTGAACCTCATGCCCTAACCAAGGAATTTGCTAATATTCTCTGAATATTACATCCGTCTTCACCATGCTATGGCTTGAATTTTATGATGTGGCCGTTCTTCAGACTGAGCCAGAGAAAGAGGAAGGCCTCTCCTTGCACTCAGATTACACTTACTGTCCTTGCTAGTATGGACATTCAACACAGAATGTCCCTGGCCCTCCAAGAAAACCAAACAAGGGCCAGGAAACCTACTTCACAGGTATTACCCTTATTTCGGATTCAAAATGTTTTGAATCCTCGCAGTCCAGACGGCAGTTTGGCTTAACACGATTTCCGCGTGTTAAATCGCCCCAAAGCGTTGTAAATGTTAATCCTCATTTCAACAGGTCTCACTCCGGTTCGTGCGCTTGAAACGTTTTACATTTTTTACTGTGGGAACCCTTCCGTGTTAAGGGACGAGAGTTTCCCTCCCCCAATAGCTTGCTTCCAAAGCAAGCTGTAAACACAGCAGCAGCCCGAATAGCAATCCAGTCAATTCACTGTAGCAAACAAGCAATTCACGCCTGATAACATCTTGCTATTGAAAGTGCTGGCCTTCTAAAAAGGGAAAGAAAGAAAAACAGCTGCTGTTTGGAGAGATGTGTGAATGTTTATTTGCTGCTGCACGCCCTAAGCAATCGGGAGAGGAGGGGGAAAAATCGCTGTCTGCCTGCTGCTGATTTTCCTCCATCCAAGCAAGGCAGCCACCCAGCCAGGCTCCGTGAAGGGGTCTGTTATGGGTGGCGCGTTCACGCCAGGAGGAAGAGGACAGGGCAGCCCCGAAAACCGGCTTTTAAAAGGTAGCCACTGGAGTCCCCCCTTGAGTCACGTACGTCCTCAGAATCCGGATTGAACGCGATTAAGCTGAAAGTAATGGGAACAGGCAAATTCGTGTTTGCATCCAGTTCTGTTATCTCGGTTCAGGGAAAGTGAAATAAGGGTTGCCGTGAAGAGACGGCCTCAGAGATATACTTCAGTAAACCTAGGGATGAGGCCACAAAGGGCCCCTTAGTATTTTCTTTGGCTTCCATGCAAACTGTTGACATCATTTTGTAGTTAACGCTCGTCTGCTGCTGTTCAGGATTTAAGGCTACGCACAAGATACAGTTCGGAGTGGGGGGGAAGGTCTAGTCAATTGCTTGGGGGACTTTCCTGGAGGAACATTTTAATCTCCCTTCTTCCCTTCCTTTCAGAAAGAGCAACTGGCACCCGAGTAAAATGGTGCTAGCATAGCAACTTCCCTTTAAACTGATGCCCAGAAAACTGGCTTTATATTTATACTTTCGTTATGCTGGCACCAGCACCAATGAAACAGGCGTGTTCCCGTTCACCTTCAGCACCAAAGCAAAAGAAAACCAGTGTCAGTCCTAGGAATACAAGATGCTTTATTCGCCAACATGCATGCTAGGCACTGAAAGGCCCTCTTTAACTTCAGCAGAAGTATCTGAATATTTTGTGTAATATTTTGCAGTTTTAAGCCTTTGACAAGAATGCCTCCACCCTCTGAGCAGAGTCCAGTTTCCTTCTTTTCCCTGACCACATGGTCCTTACTCTTCGGCTGAGTGGTGGCTGGTGGTGGTCCAGGGGGAAATTTCACATTGATCTTGATAAAGCCCATAGGTGACTGTTGTTCTGGCTCAGTTCACATTTGCCCTGCAGTAATGCGACCTGCCCGTGTTGAGGGTCAGGACTCGTTGCTCCACCTATTTGCGGAAAATGTACATAGCAACATGTTCTTAGGGGGGTTAGGTGCAATCTCATGCACACGTCTCCAGGGTTTCTTGCTTTGGCAAGTTGTGGCCCACAGGTTGTCAGTATGAACACTGTCAACATGCGCACCTGACAAGGACTGTGTGAAGGAGACCTTACTCCGGCTAGCTTTCCACTTGTAGTGACACCACATTATCATGCCAAGCCCCCTTCCACCAGCAGAGATTTGTGGTCTGCTGGACCGAGGGTATTTGCGACTGCAGTGCTAATGCAATAGTCATGATTCAAGGAGAACTTCATTCCATAACTATAAAATAAAGACAACCAAACTAGTAAAGCTTTTTCATACTAGCTTCCTAAAGCACAAGTTTGTGTTCGTGGCTTATCTGCATTTCTCAGTGGCATTTCGCACAGGGAATGCTTGCTGGCGTTGTATCTCATGCAGTTATCAAAGTAGGAAGAAGCTTAACATTCTGAGAATTTTGTGCAACTTGAAGAAAGCTGGCAGCGTTGCAGCACCACCACCACCCCCGAATTGCAAAACATGTGATTTCAAGCTGCGTCTTGTGATTTCACGCATTAGAAAGCTCGCATGGAAAAACAAGCCTTCCGCACTCTCAACTGGGCATCAGCCCCATTGAAGAGAAAGAGGTTAAGTTCTGAATAAATATTCACAGAACTGCACTATAGGGATACAGCAGAATGAGTAGGGGCAAAGAAAGACGGGTTTCAATTTCCCAGAGGCTTCCTGTTCTCTGTTCTGCATCATAAGCTGTACCTGCCAATTCCCCATGCTACATAAATGTTAAAGATGCAAGAACATTCCGCCTTCCTTTTCATCTGGTCACCCCAAGGAGTGAGTAGCATTGATCAGCTGAGAGCTGCTGTAGCATCATAGCCAAGATGATCTGTTGTGAAATTCCTTTAAAAATGTCTAGTTCAAACTTCACTAGTAAATGCGGTCAGTAATTTGTATTTTTTTTTCAACCTCAGGGCAATCCCACAGTGGCTGGTATACCTGGGCTACCTTCACACTTGGCTTCCTATCCACTGGACAGGAAACGTGCACGACAGACTAACGTGTACCAGCATTCGCACTCAGGAATGCTAGTACACATTTCACTAAGCCCCACGCGCCTGGAGGCTTACCTATGTCTGGAAGCGTGTCCAATCACCGGCAGGGTGCTGCCATCTTGGGTCTGGAGCCCAGCGCAATAGTGCGTGTGCTGTCGCTGTCGCCATAGTGACAACGATGCTTCACACGTGCACAATTGTGTTTGGGGTCATCTGAGGTGCCAGCATGCTTGTGCGGCACCTCAGATGACCCCTCGCGCCGGAAATGGTGTGAATGGCTGCTGAGCAGGACAGAAAAGGTAAGGAATGGGGTGGGGTTAGGGTGGGGATGCGTGGGACACCAAATTTTGTGCACCACCCCTAGTTGACAACTGAGTGACATCTAGTAAGGTAAGAGGCGTTTCTGGGTTGGAAACGCCTCCTGCAAGTGCAGATGAATCTGCTCAGACGTTACGCTGTCGTGAACCGTGAGGCCAAGTGCAAATTGGCTTCAGGTCAGTAAGTTTATTGGATCCTTCTGAATCTGGGGCCTCCCTTAAACTGCACTAGTATGTTTGCTGGTCCAGTATACCAGCGACTGTGGAATCGCCCTCAGTTTCCTACTTCCATTACAAAACCTAGTAGATGCTCCACACTTCTCAGAAGAATGCAAGACTCTGGAAATATGGCTGGTTGGATGTTCTGGTTCTTTGACCAAGAGAGCCTTGTTTTGGGTCCTTGCTAAAGAATATTTCATTACACATGTAGAATATAAGTGGAACTAAACATCCGGCAGCCCTATTTATTTATTTTATTTATTTATTTGCATTTCTATCCCGCCCTATACCCGAAGGTCTCAGGGTGGGTTACAATATTACATGAATCTTAGACAGGTCCCTGCCCTCAGGCTTACAATCTAAAGAGACAAGAGACAAAAGGAAAATGGTGTGGGAGGGAACATGGAACAGCAAAAAGCAAGTGTTTGAGGTCTTCAGTTCCAGTTCTTCTGTTTGTTTCTTATTGCTGGAATTTTCTTATTCTCTTTACTTTGAATTTTCTCTTCACTGACGACAAGCCGGGTGATGGTAGAGATGATCAGCCGGCATCTACTCAGCCCCACCTTGCTCGGCCTCAGGACCAGACATTTTCTCAACTGGTGGATCGGCTGCCATAGTCTCTTTGCCATCTTGTGATGGGAGCAGTTGATGAGCTCAGCAGAAGTTTAACCCCCACACATTCAACTTTGGGGAAAACTAAGTCCCAGCTCCCAGCTCTCTCCTCCTTACTTCAGCTGCTCCCCCTGCCCAGCATTCTTCCAGGTCAGCCCCACCACCATGGGGTGGGGGGTGGGGGAGCAAGAGCTACACACTGTAGCAAGCAAAAGGAGCTTCCAGTGCCTACAACAGGAAGTTACTGCGAGCCAAACTTCCACTCACAGCAGGGAGGATCCCACTCAGACTTCTGTCAGAGGACCAGAAATGATTGTGGAAGTCAGCCATTTTCAGTCCTCTGAATGGCAATTCCAGGCAGAATCCTGGCCAGCTGACTCACCTCCTCTGTCTTCTGTGAATCGACACACTCTAGGAGGATGAAAGTGACCTTCTCTGGTCCCATTAAAATATGGGCACTTCAATTAGGGTTTGGGGCAGCGCGGGAACCAGAAGTGTTTGCCGCTTCATTCAACATAACTAATCCAGAGCAAGAAATCTTGCCCTGAGTCAAGGGTGACCCTGTCCCCTGATCTTGGGTGGAAGCAAGGGTTGTGAGCTGGATCCTGGTAGCTCTTTTCTGTCACTGTCAGAGCAACCAAGGTCAAATGAAGTCTTTGTTTTCACTGATGAAGATGAAGGGCATATGCCTGCAATTGAGTCAGTTTTTTCAGGAATGGAGTCAGAAGAATTAAACTGAATAGGGGCAACCAGGGAGGAGGTACCAGCATTTCTTAATAAATTTTTAGCTAACAAATCATCCAGACCAGATGGCATTCATCCAAGAGTTCTTAAAGAACTCAAATGTGAAATTGCGAAGCTTCTAAACAAAATATAGAATCTTTCCCTAAGATCAGACTGAAGATTGGAGGGTGAAAATAGGGTCTCCCAAGGTTCGGTATTAGGACCCATACTTTTTAATTTATTCATAAATGATCTAGAAGCAGGGATAACTAATGAGATTACAAAGTTGGCTGAGGACACTAAATTGTTCAGGATTGTAAAAACTGAAACTGATGGTACAAATGTTGCAGAGAACTCATGATATTGGGTGAGCGGGCAACCACGTGACAAATTTCAGTCTTAGCAAGTTCAAAGTGATGTATATTGGGCCAAAGAATTCCAGCGTGCAAGCAGTGAAAAAAGCAAATTAGAGGTAATTAAGATTAGATAAGAAAAGAAGTCGGTGAGTGTCATTGTGGCTGTTTTAATATCTACAGTGAGGCCCCTTTTGGAATATTGTGTACAGTTATGGTCACCACATCTCAGAAAGGATATTGTGAAACTGGAAAAGGTACAGAAAAGGGCAACCAAAGTGATCAAGGGGCTGGGCCACATTCCTTACAAAATCAGGCTGCAATGTGAAAGATATTATTTAGGAGGTGGCCTGGTTGAAGGGTATAAAATCATGCACAGTGTGGGAAAGGTGGAAAACACCTAGAACCAGAGACATCACTCTGCCGTCCAATGTCTGTATAATCAAAACTATGATTTTCTGGTAGGAATGAAAGTTGCACCATAAGGAAAGCTGAGTGCTGAAGCATCAAATCCTTCAAACTGTGGTGCTGGAGAAGACTTTTAAGAGTCCCTTGGACAACAAGGAGATCAAATTAGTCGATACGAAAGGAGATCGACCCTGACCGTTCATTGAAATTCATACTCTGAGCTCAAATACTTTAGTCAGGACTCATGGGAAAAGGCCGAGACTTGGAAAGAGTTTGAGGCAGAAGAGGAAGAGGATGGCAGAGGATGACATGGAGAGACGGTGTTGTGGAAGCAACAAACAGGAGCCTGGGCAAACTCTGGGAGGCCTGCTAGTCCATGGGGTCACAAAGAGTTAGACGCAACTAAATGACTGAACGATGGCAAGTTTGTGTGTGTTCTTGTGCGCCTAGAATTCTTTTCTTTTCTTTCTTTTTGACTACGAAATGTCTGCTGTGTCTTTGCCTTAATTACAGGAACATGTTGTCCTTTTCATTTATGTCGGTGCAATCCTCTTTTGACATTGTGTCATAAAAGTTTATGTGCTGTGTTCTCTCTGCTCCTTACTAATATTCCTGCCATTCTCCCTGGATATCTGAAATCAATACCATTGCTCCTCTCCTGATAAATAAAAAAAATGGAGCAGTTAACAGGGTCCAAATGTGCATGCAGGCAATTTGCTGCCATTTGAAGCTAACAAACACAATTCCTTGGGGAGTAGAGGAAACCATCAAGAGGCACCACTGTCATGTTTGGAAGACCCGGGCGTGAGGGATTTCTTATTACACCTAAAGTGTGGGCTTCTGCCTCTTTCCATCTGCAGGAAGGGAAGGCAGAGAAAAGGAGGAATCGGGAAGCAGCAGCATTTAAATTAGGGACCCCTTGCGATCAATTTTTACTTGCAGCCAGTGGATTGTAATCAATGTTAATTAACCAGGCTCCTTTTTCAGAACAGGCCAGATCAGGGGAGAAAGTGCATATATCGTTGCCAGTGACAATAGACTCCAGAGTTTGGAGAGAGTGATGGGTCTGTTAGCAGCAACAGAAAACAAGATTAAGAGGAAGACAGAAAATGCCGGCTTCCCAGAGCACTTCACGGGTGTGATTGTTTCTAGAGTTACACTGCCTGGTTGCTGGCAGGGAAAGGACAAATACCACAGCTCAGGATGCACCGGGATTATACTTGCATTTTGAGGGGGGGAGTGAGGGGCTACCCTGAATTAAGCCCCGACTTCCCCCCATGCTGCACCGGTTGGAATTATGCTAGGAAGCTGCTTTGGCCACTTCAACCTAAGAAGAACAAGCTGTGCTACTGGGCGCCAGTGGCACGTGGTCGTTGACAAGGCTGATGGCTTCCCTCCAAAAACGCACAGCGACACATTTGTAAATGCTGAAATTTGTAAATTTTACTACGAAAAATATCTATGCATCTAGAAGTTGCTTAAAAGCCACCATTGTTCAGTAGGGATCTGCCCAAATTATTATTATTTTTTGCATTCAAATTCAATTTGAATCGAATGTCAAAACATTTGAATCCAAATGCAACAAAATCCAATTCGAACTGAATACATTCGAATCTATTTGTTTGAACGTTAGATTTGAATCTGAAGTTCGGATGTCGACAACATTCGTAGGTGTCATACAGATCTGTACGCATTTCATATGCAAATGCATGCAGATAGGTATCTGTACATTCGTATCTGTACATACATGTCTGTAATTCGAATGTTTTGAATCATTCAAACAAATGTTTCAGAACATTTGAAATTCATTCCAATGCGTAGATGTTCTATTCGAGTTTGAATGTCCACATTTAGTCAAATTTTATTGAATTTCAAATGTTTAGAACATTTGCGCCCATCCCTATGTTCAGGCTGCGTACAAATGGCAGACACAGCACCAAGCCTGCAGAAAACCTGCCTAAAGCTCACGGAAATCCCACATTCTTCAGCTCTTGATTTTAAGGCCCTTTCTACATGGCACAAGTAACCCTGCACTGTGCTGGGTCGCAATACACATCCTGGGCCACAATGGTCCGAGTTACCAGTGGCCCACACCAAAAGCTGTCCCCATTGTGGGGGCTCTGCCCAGCCCACCTCTGCGGTTTCCAGCAGAGGCTGTTCTGGCCATGTGGCCAGAACCATCATACTTCTTGAACCACTTCAAGGTGCCTGGCAAAACCGTGCTGGGCTTCTGAGCCTCCAAATACTGACCACCCACTTGTGTGCTATCTGCACACATGGTTGGTCCGGTGAAGCAGCCTGAAACACTACATGGACTGCTTACAAGTTGTCTGTAGTTGGACCACCCAACTGTGCCATTGGTGTACCATGGCCCATTCTGGACCTTCTACCGAGTTTCCAGTGTATTAGTCCACAGAGGAGCTCCAGACGGTCTGCTGAGCCAGTCTACTGTCTCAGTGTGGAGAGACCCTGTAAGTCCAACATTGATTTCAAACTGGCATCAACAAGGCCCTTTGGAGATGGCCAAGGAATGGTGGAAATTAGATGAACAAAATGGAGGACCATCTCTAAGTCCACTGATGTGGCAAGATCCATGCTGTGGCACATCTGTCCCCATGACACCTGTTCACAAGTGTCTTAATGAAGTGGAGCTGGGAGTGGCTGGAGGAAAGGCAACATGGTTTCCACTGCTCACTTCCATACAGTTCTCGGCTTTTCTCTTAGTTTTTATTTGAGGGCAGAACTCGAAAGGGACCTTCTTTCATTTCCCAAAAAGAAGTAATTTTCCCTACATCTTCCTTGTGCAAGTGCCAAAGCTATAAAAGCAGAAGCCAGGACTCAAATGGATGCCTCCAGATGGCCAATGGGGAAGGGCGAAGGGGCTCTGGCTGTGGTCACACCTTCCCTCCAAACCTTCCTTAGTCCAGCTTCAGGTCTGACAGCTCACACCTTTTCTATCTGTTTTATTTCTGGAATTTCCATTCAGGAAAGTCCAAGTAGAGGGTGGAAAGGCCATAAATAAAAAAATGTTATGCTTACTCTTGTAAATTCAATGGCATTTACTCTCAAGAATGTGTGGGCATAGTCATCTAGGTATTCTCAACTGAGGCCCTTTAGTCTGAATCTCATATACGCAACGAGCTGTTCAACCTCTTCCTCAGGAAGCTGCAAGAGGACGACAGTTCTCCTCATGCCTTCCAGTGAGTTGTCAGCCATGCCCAGGCAACAAGCACTGAAATCATTTCTGAATGTAAAACAAGAAAAGCAGGGAGAGCAACGTGCCTCAAAAGATTTATATATCACCCCAAATGCAAATCTTCTTGCTTTATTGATTTTTGCATTCAGTGAATAAAGCTACTGTTCTTGAGACTTTTAATGACAATCAGAATTGAACCTGAACTCCACAGTGGACTGGATGAAATAGCAGGCATCTTTATCTCCATTTGGAAAAATTACTTTAAAATGCCATGCTGTTTAGGCAACCATAATAAGGGCTTTGCTGACACTTTCTCCACCCACGGACTGATTTCTGAATCCCAACATCCTCAACGTCTACCCCTGGAATGAGCAGTGGAGAACCTCCCTTGGCGGACTCAGGCTTAGGTGTCACCCAAGGAGACAATCAGATGAGCCAGTTGTCTTAGAACATAAGACCCTAAGGGGAGCCCTGCTGGATCAGGCCACAGCCATCTAGTCCAGCATCCTGTCGCACACAGTGGCCCACCAATTGCCCATGGGCATCTCAAGCAGAGACGAGGCCAAACTTTCTCCTGCTCTCAAATCCCAGCAAATGGCCCTAGAGGCATCCATTCTAGTAGCCATTGATACACCTGCCGTCCATAAACTTGTCCAAACCTTCCTTAAAACCATCTAGGCTGGTTGCTGTGACCACTTCTTCTGGCAGCAAATTCCATAGACTGATGACCCTCTGAGTGGAGAAATCCTTCCCCTTGCCTGATCCAACTCTTCTACCCATCAGCTTCATAGGAGGCAAGGCACAGAAGTGCACCTGAGAGGCAACTTTCTCCCTCCCCCCCCCACTCTAATGGCATCAAGGCAGGGTTACCCTGTGGAAAAGAAGACAGATTTTGAACTTGAGCAAAACGCAAAAGAGACAAACTAAAGGAAGAACAGTGACTTCACATTACAAATACCCCTCAGGGGCCACCTAGGTAGTTTTATCCTATACTAAAATCCCAATAAAGTATAATGGTCTACACTCCTCATTTAGTTAATAAAATTTTTAAAATGCAAAGAAAATATGAAATTTTCAGGGTCATATTTTGTTTTCAGCGTGCACATCCTAGAATGTGGCTACACTGTAATAAGCATAAACACACAGGCTCCAAATGTTTTGGAGCTTGAAAGCACACACGGAATCTTCAACACACATGATGCCAACATCAACACGGTCCTGGATGAGCGTTGTGGTGTTTAGCAAGAGGCCAGGCCCACAGTATTCTAGCAACCGTCCCAAAGATTTTTAAAATAGTTTCCTTCATATTTCTTTTCACGGCAGTCTTCGCTCGATGGGATCAATTGGAAACCAACCTAAAGAATCAAGTTAACCCCTCCCAGTATAAAACTTGAGGGGGGAAAACACAGTGATGCACAGTAGAGACTTGATCTCAGTTTGAAACATAAAACCTTTGAAATTCTAGCTTGCATTTGCTCATCAAAAGCTCCTGCTTTCCAAATCCAGTTATATTTCCTTGGTGCTGATAAAATAAAGCAAACAGAGCATCTCCTTAGGGTCACGTTTGCACCATTGACAGCTCTGCCAGGTGAAATTCATACGTCTGTAGTAAAGTGCCAGGCAGAGGGTGTGATTTCCACTGTAGAATTGGGATGCGAATGAATATTCGTAGGCATTCGAGATACGATCGAATGTACCTAATTTCGACATTTGAGTTTGAATAGAATGTACAGAAATTTGAATTTAAAGATTCAAATCGAATTCTGAATTTTGGGACTATTTGTTTGAACTATTCAAACATTCATATGTGTACGGGTTAGTACATGATGCGTACCTGAAGATCCGCACCTTTCGTGGGAGCGCTAGTCAGCATTGGTTAATCGCCCCCCAGTGGACGGGAAGGGAAGTGTGAAAATGCCCCGGGCCTCTAGCACCCGGGATGCTATGGGATGGCAGCATGCAGACGCAACTACCCAGTGAGTGGAGCAATACTCACTAGAGGGTAAGTTCAAAGAGGCCCTCGTGAGAATGAAAAAGGGAAGCTCCTCCTCTTCTCTTGGAGAAGCAGAAGTCTGCTTCCTGCTGTAGAAGAGAGAAAAGCAAAATATTACCAAACCCAACATTGCTAGGAAATTACCAGTTCCATCAACAGGAAATAGTGTATGGACTGGCATAAAGTTTCTAGGCTAGGGACTAAAAAGCTTATTGTCCAGTATAAATTAATTTGGGGAGGAAATAAGCATGTGTTTATTTTTAATTAAATTCTCGATGTTTTTGCCAAATGCTGTGTGGCTCGAAAACATTCTTTTTAAGAAAGCCCGACAGCCAGCTAGTTCCTTTTAACATTGTTCCTCTTGGAAGCAACCCTGTGTTGGGCACAAGTCCAGGACATGACTAAATCCCATTGAAAACAATGGAGTGCGATGTTACAGTCATTAAGATCCATTGATCTGAGAGGGCTTCAATTATGAGCTGACTTTCACTGGCTTGTGCCTCGCATCTGTGTAATATCTGCATCTGACTGAAGGAAGGCCTGCCATTAAGTGTTGCTGATGGGTTCGCCATGGGATGACCTCACTCCCAGAGATCGGTTTGTAATGAGGAACATCAACAACGGAGATGTCTTCAGGCTGTAAAATCCTCCAGAGAACTGGAGGCTGTCCTCAAATGCAGAGTGCATATAAACAATCCAAGTATAGGTGGTGTTACAAGATCCTCAGGTTCTGCCTGTAAAAATCCGGCAGGATCAACTTTGTCTTCCTGTTCGTCAGACGCAAGTAAATTATTGTTGTTGTTATTTTAAAAAAGAAGTGAGTAAACTTTCAAGAGCCATCATGCCCATTTTTCTACTAAAATGGAAACAAACACCAGGGGGAAACTTTCAGTGACACAACTTAAAAAAAAATCTCAGAATACTCAGGAAGAAGAAGAAGAAGGAGAAGAAGGA
>MTQE01001418.1:1701495-1724601 GCA_014337955.1 Aspidoscelis marmoratus | reverse complement strand
GAAAAGCCAAGTCTTCTTCTCTGATTGGTTTGGCACTCCTCAGCTTTCTATTGGTTGATCACCTACAACCAAATCCATTCTGCCATTGGCTAGATGTCACTTCCGCAGGAACAAAGGGAACCTCTACTTCTCACAGAAGGAAGGAAGCTACATCCTGTTCTTAAAGGGCCATCTGGAAAAGCCAAGTTTGATCACATTACAGTTTGAACCAAAACATAAGTTTAAAGTGGTGACTTTTTCAAGACTTTAAGGTGAAACGAGGCACAGAAAGGAGGAAAGTGTCTGTTGCTACAGACTCAAAAGTTGCACATGCAACAATTCTTAGGGTGCATCTGATCACAGCCTCAGTTTACAAAGGGATAGGTCTAAGCAAGTTTAGGCCTTTTTTGTTGTTGCCAAACAAGTTAATCTTAAGTCTCGTCTTTGTTGTTCTTCTTCTTCAGTGTAGAAGGACATAATATCTCCTTTTAAAAAATGAGCAAAAAACAGAGCATGATCCATGCCCTCTCTCCCTGAGCTTCTGCTAAGAAAAAGAGAAAAAGCCAAGCAAGATTGTACCACAGAGCAAGCAAACACTGAAGCCATAAGCGCGATGCATTGAGGATGTTTCCTAAGACATGTCAGCCTGATTTGAATCACTTGCTAAAGTGCAGGCTTGCCAAAGCCAAAAGAACCTACATTTCGGCAATAAAAGTGACTCCCAAAGCATAAATAAAAGATTTCACCTGTGAAGAGTGATTTATTATCTCTCACTCATGAGAGAGATAGATGTGATTTTTCCCAGTGGTGGCTACTGCTCTTAGTTTTAAAGTAAAAACAACCCTACAAACAAACAAACAATCGTCTGCAAGGAGAGAGAAACTTAAGGCCTGGTGAAATTTGACTTACATCATGTTGAGGCAAATTTGAGAATGACTGGAACCCTCTTTATGGGTGCGATCAGACAGGGCTTTTTCAATTGCCCCTTCTATAAATGCACAAGAAAACAGACATTCAAACAGTTAAAAAAATAAGGCTTCCTCTTGTTTCCATATGTCTTTCTTCATTTGCCTCAAAGTGTGGCAATGCCTTCCTGGCCACACATTCTAGCCACTGATTGGACACTCACTTGACTGGCTTCCTGAGGCCCTGATTAGTCATCCTCCAGCAGGATTATGAAGTTCCCCCACCTGATGAGATTGTATGAGAAAGAGACTCTTAGACTTTGGGTTGTCAGTATCAGAGAAATAGCTGTGTTAGTCTAATTCGAAAAGTCCAGCGAGGTAGTAGTAGCACTTGGAGACTAACAGGAGAAGGGTTGGTGGCATGAGCTTTTGTAGACACGTCTACTTCTTCAGGTGCTAGGGGGCCCATAGGGTTGGTGGCATGAGCTTTCATATGTTGCAATCCAGATTTGCAACCTGAATCCTTGGCTCTGGGAAACCTGGGGGAGGTAGTTTATGGCTACCTCGGTCTTGGGTGCAGTCCTGAGAACCACAGTGATACGTGGTTACAACCCAAGGGGCTGCAACGATACTTGGTACCAGTAGACTGGTATGATCACCGGGTGTTGCGAAAGTAAATCCCTTATTAGCCACTGGCATGCTATAAGAGATCACCATGTGCTCTTATGGTGATTAAAGACAGAGAGCACAGGAGAAAGAAGTTAGGCAGGAGACAAGATGGGCTGGAAAAGACCAGATTTATTTCTGTGCAGATCTTTAAATACCCCGCCACAGAGGGGCGGGGAAGGAAGTGACCTCAGGAGAAGATCCAGGGAGGCGATAGGTGGAGCTGTGTCAGCTGAGCAGGTCAGAAGTCCTTCTTATGTCACATCCTATGGCAGGCAGGAAGAGAAAGGCTGTTGTCTGTGTGCAACACATGGCCAGCCTCCATTAAGCCCTCAGGCTATGAGTCCAGCCCCTGCTGGTGTTGAGTGTGCACTGCAAGCTTGTAGAGACAGGGAGATTCCTTTTACCATAAGGCTTGAGAAGCTGGTGGAAAAACCTGGGTAAACTTGCAATTGCTACATTCATAGACACATCTGAAGAAGTAGACGCGCCCACTGGGCCCCTTAGCATCTGAAGAAGTAGGCGTGCCCACTGGGCCCCCTAGCACCTGAAGTAGTAGACATGCCTATTGGCCCCCCTAGCATCTGAAGAAGTAGACGTGTCTACGAAAGCTTATGCCACCAACCCTTCTCCTGTTAGTCTCCAAGTGCTACTAAATACCTTGCTGGACTCTTAGACTTTAGGACAGGGTTAGGGATTTTATGTCTGCTCTTACACCTCAAATTCACCTGTAGGGCACCTCGTTAATTGTGTCTGATTACACCCCAAGTTAGAACCCAGTAGGTAGTCATTTAGAATAACATCTGGCCATAGGACAGACAGCATCCTGCCTTCTCCCTGGATTCTGACTGCTTCCTGATTGGAACAAAGACTTTTTAACAACTATCGTTCAGTTAGAAATTCAGAAGGTAAAGCCTTTCCTTATATTTTTCCTATATGCATTGAGATTTTTGTATCCGCTATTGTGAATCCCACAACGTGGGGAGAGGAACAGCGGAAAAGGAAGTACAAACCAAAGAGTTTCAGAAGAAGCGTTGTTTTACATCCTATATGCTAAATACAGAAATCCATGCAATTTTTTAGTAAAGATGCAGCACTGGTTTCCCATTGACTTCTTCCAGGGAGAGTGGGATTCAACTGTGTAAAGCAGATGTTCCACCAGTGAGCTATATGCCGATTTATGCCATCCTGTACTCCCAAATTAGGAAGGTAGTACAGTATTATTTTTCATCTGGAAGCAGCGACACCAATAGGAGACTCATCAGGCAGCCTTTTAATTGCTTGGATCACAGTATCTATACCTGGAAATCTAGCAGGAGGAAAATCTCTGCTTACATTTTGTGATGAGCTCATAACACAAAACCATTCCTTGAGATCTAAGCTGTGTGCATTTGTTTTGTTGAACACCCTTTTCACCAATTTTTAAATTTAATTTTTATTATTTTTATAACACAACCTTAAAACTTCCAAACTCTCGATATGAAGTTACATATATATTTATATTACATCATTTGGCTCTTAACGATAAATCACTTCCTCCATTCTTCTGAGTCTTCTTTTAGTACATCAGAACATCAGAACATAAGAGAAGCCTTGCTGGATCAGGCCACAGCCCATCTAGTCCAGCGTCCTGTCGCACACAGTAGCCCACCAATTGCCCATGGGCATCTCAAGCAGAGACAAGGGCAAACCTTCTCCTGCTCTCGTAAGAACCTAAGAGGAGCCCTACTGGATCAGGCCACAGCCCATCTAGTCCAGCACCGTGTCACACACAGTGGCAAACCTTCTCCTGCTCTTGAATCCCAGCAAATTGCCTTAGAGGCATCCTGCTTGTCCCCCCATCCTGAAAGATGTACTTAGGTGTCCATTCTAGTAGCCATTGATACATCTGTCATCCATAAACTCGTCTAACCCTTCCTTAAAGCCATCCAGGCTGGTAGCTGTTACCACCTCTTCTGGCAGCAAATTCCATAGTCTGATGACCCTCTGGGTGGAGAAATCCTTCCCTTGTCTGAGCTGCTCTTTAGTGCTCTTTATCAGTAGTTTTCCTTCTTTCAGCTGTCCATTTGAATATAAAGTCAATCAAATCCATCAGTCATTATTCCTGCTTCTTGTATATAATCGATGAAGGGTCTCCAGTTTTTTACGTACTTATTTATCGTCCTGTTCTTTTAAAAGGTTGTTAATTTGTCCATTTCTGCTAATTCAGTCGGTTTAATTACCCAGTTCTCTACATAAGGAATTCCATCTTCTTTCCATTTTTGCGCATATTATTGCTGCTGTTACCATACAGAGAACCAAAGGATTCACATTATCTAGATTTTCATCTATTATTCCTAACAAAAACATTTCTGATCTAAATGGTGCATTAATTCTTTTTTGCTTTTTTACAAGTCCACCACATATGGTTCAATCTCGCTTGTCTTACATTTCCAACACTTATTAGACGCATCTTTGGTATATCTTTGCTAATTTATGTGGCGCTAAATACCATCTATACATCATCTTATATATATTTTCTCCTAATACTGTATACATAGTACATTTCCTATCTTGTCCACGGTTCCTCCCACAGTTCCATTTGAATCCCTTTTCACCGTTGTTGTGACACATTTGTTGCTTTGCCATGAAGAGTGCAAGTACCACGTGTTTAAGGCCGAAAGGGGCACCGCCACGCTGCCTGTTCACGCTGCTCTTTGTTTGAAATTCCACACGTTGCATCTTTCTAGTCTCCATCAGACTGGCACAGTGTTTTCTTTGGCAGGGTTCATTCCATCCTGGCTAAACCACATTTTGCCACGTGCCAGTCCCATTCTCCGCCTTAGCCCTGACGGTCCCTATCTGACTGAAACGCAGGCTGCATCTACACCTCGCCATGATGTCTGGGATCATGCAGAGGCAGTGCAGGCTGTGGGCCACCACCATGCCTGGTCTGATTGTCAGGACACTCTCTCGTGAAACGTCTTTTTCAAGGCAACCCGAAGGGATCAGCAGTGTGTGAATGACACAAAGCAGGGGCCTCACACCATGCCAACAAGTGCTTGCAAACAGGGAAACATGAAGGTGGGTGGGTGTAACGAAGGTGAGTGGAGGTAGCCCTTCTTCAGCATTATGCCCAATGCCCCACTGGACACTTATAGGGCTGGCCAGTTTCAACAGTACTTGAATACTTTCAGTCTCACCAACTTCTGTGTCCCTCCCACGTGATTTCAATTAGCCGTCAGTGTGCACCATTGACATACTTGATTCAGAGAATAGGAAGCAGGCTTGAAGCAGGGATTTTCTACCTCAAAATTACCACTTATAGTCAGTGGCCCCCATAGTCCAGCACTCAATCAGTGACCACTGCTGCGTGCATATTTGAAATGGGGAGGGAAGAGGGAAATTTCACTGCAACTGCTTTTTCCACCAGTAATGCTATAATTAATTAAATATAGAAGGGTGGGTGGGTTGGTAGGTAGGTTGGTTGGTTGGTAGGTAGGCAGGCAGGCAGGCAGGCAGGTTGGTAATGGTCCAATGACAGTCATTGGGCAGGATACAACATTAAACATAATGCATGCAACGATTAAAATAACAGAATAAGAATCCATAAAATGTTAAATCAGTGGAAGTAAATTCATTAGGTAGATACCAAAAATAAAAATAAAAATAAAAGCCCAAGTGGTTCTAGCACCTGACATCCTTAGGCCCAGAACTCTGGACTTATTAGCACAAGGCCATGTGCAAAGTCTGAGCGAACGCCACAAAAGACCTGGCATCACGTTGCCCAAGCGTCACTGAAGGCCCTCAGCCCATCACATGCCCACTCTGCTGTGTTCCCACCGTTTGTGTCCTCCTCAGGTAAACTGCCTGCTCCAGGCATGATTTTGCCATGTTTCCTCTTCCCACACTGGAATCTGTCACTTCAGAAGGTCAATGCAAATGCACCCTTTGGCTCACGCCAAAACATGAACCTACCAAGCATGCAAACGTCTTCCCTTTCTCTTCAGCTTCTTTCTTCCCTCGCTCACTCCCTTTATAACAACTTCACAGCCAAACTGAAAGAGGATCTCAGCTGAAATTACATTTTTAGTTAAATCCTTCAAACCATTTCAGAATCTTTCTTTTTAAACAGTCTTTAGGAAGGTATCTGTTAATCAGAATAGGCATCGCTTGCCTTTGAACACAACTGTCTTTAGTGACCGTGATGATTACATCACAGGAGACGAACGTCTGTCATATCGGCCTCCTCACTTTGCGACTGGTCAAGAGACAGTCCCACCTGAGCTCTTTGGGGCAGAATGAAATCCTTACATACATACATACATACATACATACATACATACATACATACATACATACATACATACATACATACATACATACATACATACATACATACATACATACATATCACATGACTAAATTAGGAAACACACAGGGGACTGAATGGGTAAACTTTTGGACCCCACGCCTTGAGTCTAGTAAATATTTCTTGCGGCCATATAAAGAATACATTAAATCTGTGTGATTAGAAAATAGTGAGGTAGTTTAAGAACAAAACAGTGTAATCCATAGTATTAGGATACTGTTTGATCACAGACCCTGATAAAGTATTCATCCATCCATCCATCCATCCATTCATTTTTAAAATGCCAGACAGCTGATGCCTCTTTAACCCTTACAGACTAAGTTTGGTGAGAAACTTTTCTTATGCAGGAGAACAGAACGGCTTGGCTGCTATTCTATCTCCTTTCAATGCACTGTCACTAATTTTTTTCCCAGAGAAATGATTGGAGCCCTTCCTTCTCAGCTCCTGCTGAGTTCGAACGCCAACAGCAGGAGGTGAAAATACAACCTTAGTGTTAGGTGAGTGTCTGAGAAGCATAATCAATACAGCCGAGATTTTGTTTTAAAAAAACACACTGTACTATTAAACCAAGAATTTCAATTTAAGAAGTTCCCTGAAACTTGGGATTCAGCACTTTTTAAAACAGAGATGCCTCTTCCTGACAAAGAACACTTTACAAATAATTTCTAGCCCTCCATTTGGACTGTGTGATTGAACTAATGCTCAAAATACTGTGATTACACACCTAGAGAGGGCACAACATTCATCATCTTTTAGAACTCCAAGTGGATTCTGGTGACAAATGCAAAACTTGGGACCCAGTGATTGCTCTCAGCCTGAATTTCCTGACAAGAAAACAATCATGCACCAAATGCAAACCATCCCCTACATATCTCTTTGTCCTTGCAGCCCAGGGAAAGGTAGAAACCTGAGTGATAATAAATGAAAGAGTCACAAAGCCACTCAGACATATAATGATGATTACAATAGACTGAACAGTGAAACAGCCAATCAGGACCCTCTGGTTGCTAGTCGTTTACCAGCGCTGAAAAAGATGGTCAACGTCAGCAAGAATCGAGTTAAATTAGACGATTTAAATAAAGCTTCTCCATATTCAGAACTCTGACTGGGAACAGCCAGGGAAAATGCAAACATGGTCTTACTTTAGTAAGTATGTTGTTGTTCAGTCATTAAGTAGTGTCCGACCCTTCATGACATCATGGACCAGAGCACACCGGGACCTTCTCTCTGATACTGGTTCCAAAAATTTGCCCAAGTTTATATCCATTGCTTCCATGACACTACATACCCGTCTCATCCTCTGTCATCAATGGCTACTAGAATGGACGCTTTAGATAGTCTCCAAGTGCCACTGCTACCTTGCTGGACTTTTCGAATAGACTAACACGGCCATTTCTCTGACATTATGGAAGTAGTTTGCTACCACATTCTTCCAGAGAAATGTCAGGGATTTAATTTCTCCTGCTGAGCCATGGCTGCTTATCTATTTGCGCTGCACTGTATTTCTGTGTTTCCCAGGAAGTCAATTTGCCCCTCAAAGGCAGGTTCTCAACTATGTACAAGCGGCAGGTGCCATTAATCACTTGACTGATGCTATTTTCTCATGGATGCCTTAAATACTATGCAGTGTGAACCATTTCAGCACCACCATGGTTCTGTCTTGTGTGGATGACCTGCGCCTGTTCCCATGCATCAAAACCATCCAGCGGGACTTACGGACAAGCTAGAGGAAGTAACTTTCTTGCAAAATTTCTCTGTGCTTGAATGTATCGGAATCCACCGGGGTGGAGTTCCAGACTCCTTTGTAAAAGCTGAGAAAATGGAACCTGTTTTGAACACGCATCACTGTGAGCCTCAAACTAAAGGCTACCACAGTTTTCTTGCAACTATAAAGAAAGAAGGGCATATTTTCATCTTCCTTGAATGCACTCTGAGATCAAGAGATGATAAGCTAATGTATTATAAATACTGGTGAAGCACAATCCTCTGACAGGTACCTCTGCTCTTTCTTTGCCTCCAGCTTTCTCTAATAATTAATCGGATGATCTCAATGCCAAATACTGAAGCTGCACAAAGCCCAACTATGTACCGGTGCGCAGGGCATCTTCCAACAATGTGTCGACACATAGGACTCTAGGCCCGAGGTCCGATCCAAAACCTACAGAACCAAATGCCGAGGTTTGTTGATCTCTTGCAACAGATGCAACTTAGGGTCTTACGATGTATGAATGGCTGTCAGCTTGGTTGCAGAATGAGTAACCATAGACAAGGGTTTACGCCGGCAGATGCGTAAAGTGGGCAGTGAATGTCCTTCCTTGTGTGTTGAATGAGGGATGAGGGAACAGCTGATGAGTAGGAGAGTCGGATCAGACAAGAGGAAGGATTTATGGTCTATGGAATTTGCTGCTGGAAGAGGTGGTAACAGCAACAGCCTAGATGGCTTTAAGGAAGGGTTGGGCATATGTATAGAACACAGGTGTGTTAATGGCTACTAGAATGGATGCCTAGGTGCATCTTTCAGGCTGGGGGGACAAGCAGGATGCCTCTAGGACCATTTGCTGGGATTCAAGAGCAGAAGAAGGTTTGCCCTCATCTCTGCTTGAGATGCCCATGAGCATTTGGTGGGCCACTGTGTGTGACAGGATGCTGGACTAGATGGGCTGTGGCCTGATCCAGCAGGGCTCCTCTTATGTTCTTATGGAGTTCTAGAAATAAGGTTTAAAATGGACAAATGCAGGGACATTACCCATGTGAATCACTGCATGTTAGCAAGATTCAGTCTACAGAGGTCAGTGCGCACATATGTTTGGATAGGTCTGAGCTAAAGCTCTTTTAGGCCTTTTCAGCACTTACCTTGATTTGATCCAGATCTTATGGAGGCATGGATTGGATTCACACCCTCTGCACTGATAGCACTGATCCGTTTTTTGTTTCTCTGCAGCTGTGAAGCTTGCATGAGTCTCACGGCTGCCCAACACGATTTGGCCACAGTTATCCATGCTCTGGTAACCTCTAGATTGGACGATTGTAATGCACTCTACATGGGGCTGCCCTTGAAGATGGTTCGGAAGTTGCAGCTAGTGCAAAATGCAGTCGCCAGGGTGTTAACTGGGACAGCCAGCCAGATGAACATCACACTGGTTTTAGAAGGGCTGCATTGGCTGCCAATTTACTATCGAGCCCTGTTTAAGGTGTTCATTCTGACTTCTAAGGCCCTAAATGACTTGGGCCCCAAATATCTAAAGGAACGCCTACCGCCCTAAGATCTGCAGGAGAGGCCCTCCTAGCTGTCCCACCACCTTCAGTAGTGAGGTTGGTGGGCACCCAGGAGAGGACCTTCTCGGTAATGGCCCCCAGGCTCTGGATTAGTCTCCGCCTTGAGGTGCGTTGGGCGCCTTCTCTGTTTATGTTCAGGAAGGCAGGGAAGAGGCGCCTCTTTGCTCAGGCCTTTGGAAAAATGTCAGTCATGTTTCCCCCACTGTAAACACTAGTTTTAAATGATATTGTTTTGTTTTTAACATGTTGGATTTTAAATGCTGCAATGGTTTTTATTATTTTGTTTGATAAGGTGGATTTTTAAGGTTGTTACCCACCCTGAGACCTTCAGGTATAGTGCAGGATATAAATATAAATAATAAATAAATATCATGCATCCAAAGGCTAGGAACGGGATTTCTTAGCCTCAAGGCCTGGAAGTTCCAGGCCCCTGGGACTTCCAGATCAAGTACGTCTGCCATCTGCACAACACTTGTGACCGGAGCAAGGCCCTTAGTCTGCTTGTTGTAGACCTAGACCTGATTAAACAGGTTTACAATCCGGATCTGGCTCCATTTTGTGCAGATGGAGCCAGATTAACAGGGGACGGGGGGCTCCTTCATCTGCATTCACGTACAGATGGGAGGCCCATGGCCCAGACCCAAAGTGGCTGACAAAGCTTTCTGTTCTTCTCCCCACAACAGACACCCTGTGAGGTAGTTGGGGATGTGAGAGCTCAGAAGAGAGCTGTGACTAGCCCAAGGTCACCCAGCTGGCTTCGTGGAGGAGTGCAGAATCGAACCCAGGTTTCCCAGGCTCCTTAACTAGACCAAAGTGGCTCAGATTAACAGGGGACGAGGCCTCCTTCAACTGCATTCACGTACAGATGGGAGGCCCACAATGCGCTTTTAGTTGATCCCGTTTAAAAAAACAATCTAATTCATTAATGTAACCACTGAGCAATCCAAAGGAGTGTCAACAAGACTTTTGGCTCTGGGCAGGCTGCAAGGGCTGTCAGAGAGATAACCTGCTGTCCACCCAACTGCCCTGGGGTCTCCACTCCCGCCCTGCCCTTTCCCTTTCCCGTCCCCAAGGGAGCTTCTCTCTTTGCTTTAGCAGCTGGAAGCCATGAGTCCCTAAAGAACCTGGTGTTACTGTTGCTGCTTTGTATTTTAGTCGGTTTATAAAGTTCCCTTTTAGATGTTGTTACTTTTAATTTTGTTGTTGTTGTTGTTATTCTGTAGTGTTGTGAAATGGCCAACGGTGAAATTAATGAAATAAAATGCTTTTTTAAAACAGTATAAAGCTCACAATACTGCTCAAGAATATACAATATAAGAATATAAATGGCAATATAAATCCTAAAACCTTTAATGAAATTTAGACTCTACCTGTCTCAACAAACCAATAAGGTATAAACATCAAAAATCCACAAAACATATACATGACAATATAAACATATTTCAAAATATTTATTTTGACTCCTGATATCACAGGCTGTTAATTTAACATTAATGCCACACCAAGTTAATTAGGTATAAACATCCAAACTCACCAAATAAATGGCTATCTGTACATATTCAGCTTCTTTTGTCACAGGTGGCCAGCATGACAGCAACGCCATATGCCTGACTCAAAGTGTTCTTCATCAGTGGCTGGCAGCTTTTAAAGGGCAATAATGCTCTGTCCACTATATTGCTGAGGATATAAACCTTCTATAAAATCTGTATATGTAACGATACAATCAGTTCTTTACTTCACCCCAAAGCAGCACCGTTTCCAATACCCGAGTTTCACATCTTAGGTTGTGGTAACAGCTGTTCTTCAGACCTTCTTCAGTCTATCTTCAGATCTCACTGCTGGTGCCTTTTCATTTCTATCCATTTTATTTGTGGACTTTCCATTCAGGGAAGTCCAAATGGAGGGTGGAGGGTGCACAAAAAAAAGAGAAAAATGAAAAGGTGTGAGCAGTCAGATCTGGACCGAAGAAGGTTTAAAGTGAAGGTGTGACCACAGCCTTAGATTTCGCAGATGAAGGATATGCGTATATAGAGGCGAACCAGGTGTTCACTGTGGGTACACAATGTGGGTTTTCCCCTTTTGTTTCATGAAAGGTAAATCCAGGGCAAAACAAAGCAGTTTGATAAAGAAGGCAGTGAAGTTGGCCGTGGCCCTGAGGTAAGCCCTTGGCTTCTTGGTTGCGATTTCTGTCCCTCCATCCACGATTGCAGGAAATCAATATCTTCCTAATCCACTTCCTTTAGCAACAAAGAGACAGGGTCGATTGTCATTCTTTTCACTTTAGGTTTTCATTGAGGCGTTTTCATCTCCCCCGTAACAGCTATCCAGGGATGATCTTGTTCCCTCTTTACTTCCTCCGGCTCCTTTTCTTTGCTTTCCTTCTGGCCCCAAACGTCCCTCAAATCTCCCATCATGTAAAGGTTAGAGGTGACTGTTTTATAAAGAGTGCAACTCTTCTTATCGACAGAGAAAGGGGGAGAGGGAGGGAGAGAAAGATCACTGCCAGTCTATAAGTGAGGGATGCATATAATTTAAGCAAAAGGCTTTAAGATGTGATGTGACCCATCAGGTTTTGTGCACACAGCAATAATGGAGAATGTGATAAACTGTCACCAGAAGATGGTCTCAATTCCCTGGGTCTTAATGGTGGGATAACACAATAGGGTCAGACTAAAAAGGTTTCCTTATGAAAATTTTATCAGCAACTTTGGTAAATTGCTGTGGGAAAGGTGCTCAGCTCTCAGGCAGACCTGGAACCTGTTTTTACAAGGTACAGCCAGCAGAGATTGCATCACCCCACAAGATATTAAGGGCACTCAAACTGAATTAACACCAAATCAAGCCGGTGCACTTAACAATACAAATGCACTTAAGGGATGCCTCAGGATGATTTGTGACTAAAGAAAGCAAAGAAGAAAACAGCCTCCAAGACCACAGGGGTGGTGTTGTGTGTCATATACAGGAAAAGCCATAAGTAGAACTTAGAATACCGGAAAACCATGAACTTGCGGGGCTCTCAAATACCTTAGACCCAGCCATAAAATAGATGGCCTGTTTTGTGGTATGCAGAAAACAATTGATAAATAAATTACAGCCAATTTTCTTAGTGGTACAGTCTCCATTACCTCTGACAGCAGCAAACGGCCTCGCTAAAATGATAAGAGGCAAATTATAAGGTATCAAGTAGCAGCTGAGGAAATTCTTCCCGAGTTTGCTCTGCGATAGCAATGACACAGAGATCATTCACAAAAAGCAAGGAGAAGCGCAGTGGCCGCTGAAGGAGGGAGACAGAACGGCTCCTGCCGGGGAAGCCGCTTGCTACCTGACCAGCTTGGGTGGAATTCATTTCCCCCGCTTTGCTTGATCAAAGTTAACGCAGACCCACCTTGGAGCTGAGAAGAAGCGTCCGGCTTCCTCAAGCAGATTCTGAGCTTCCCCTTGAAACTAGCTATGTGATAGGAACACTTCCTAGAGACGCGTTTGGTTCTTTCCAAATACATTATATGGATTATCACCAGCAGGCAGCAACTTCTTTGAAACTGCGGTTTGGAATTGGCACCAATGGATTAGTAATTTAGCCCCTCTCCCTTCACCAATATGCCTACTACTGCTTTGTTGCTCATTTACAATGCCGGAAGGAAAACATACTCTAAGAGCTTTAAAAAGGTGGTATTTGCAAAGCAAAAAGACCTTGGAGTCTCAGAAACAATCTGTGAAACAAATGGCTTTCTAGGAACTTTGGAAGGCGGGCAGGTACTGTTGACATAAACTACAATGGATTAAGTAGTTAATTTCCAACAAGCAAATTGATAAAAGGCTATTGGTTCCTGTAGTTTATTTGAGGAGATCATTTTAACTGCCTGTGATGTCTCTAAAGATGCTGTTTCTAAAACCTATAAACTTTATTAAGTGTGAATCAGTGCCAATTCTGACCTGGCTTTGCCTCTTTAATGGAGGGGGGAGCTAGGGGTCAGGCGCCTCCCCAGAATCATCCACCACTACCACCTCAGCAGGTGTTTCCCAGCCTCCATTTTGGCACGCTGTTACCTGATGGGGGACAAGGTGATCGTCGGTAGGTCGTGTTTTCACACTTCAGACGGTCATTGTGCTCCTCACTTGTGGTGGAAGAAGAGGAGTCGGCAGCTTATTTCCACTGTCCCTTTGCAGTGTTCCAATGGGTACCTAAGGTGGGATGCCTGCTGGAAGAGTCCAGGGTCATGAAGAAGAAGAAGAAGAAGAAGAAGAAGAAGAAGAAGAGTTGGCTTTTCTACCCCACTTTTCTCACCCATTTAAGGGCACTCAAAGCAGCTGATAAACCTTCTGATCTTCTCCCCACAACAGAACACCCTGTGAGGTGGGTGGGGCTGTGAGAGCTCAGAAGAGAGCTGTGACTAGCCCAAGGTCACCCAGTTGGCTTTGTGGAGGAGTGTGGAATTGAACCCGGTATTCCCAGATAAGAGTCCAGCTCCCTAACCACTAGACCAAACTGACACACTCTAAGCAGACTTTTTAAAGACAATCACGACTGCAAATGCTGAATTTTTTGTGGCTTTTCCAATATCACTTGAGACATCCCAAATACAGCTCTCTGGTTCTTTGTCAAGACTGGATGTTCCATCTTCCATACACTGTCAGAATCCTGTAGGTCCCTTTAAGAAGAATTGTACATATATCATCTTTCTAAAGTGTCCTCTAGATTTGAGCATCCCGAATCTGGTCCATTTTTTCTTTTACAGTAATCCCCTCCATTCTGTACCTATTTTCTGATCTAAAAGCAACACAGTTACTATTCCCCATAACAGAAGCTACAGCATTTGTTATCTAGTCTGTATATCTCTGATGATAAAATTCCCCCTTTATAGTGTTTGGGTCCAGATCCAGAATGCAGTTGTTGGCATCAGGGCCACTAGGTAAAGATTTCCTCCAGAGCTGCTTCTCACACCCTGCGCTTTTTGAGCTTTGGCGAGAGGACTTCAGTGTCCCTCCAAAGCATCTGAATGTCGTGCAGTAGAGAAGTGAGATTAAAGCTTCTTAGAAGTTCTTCCTTTACATCTATTATTGTCCTCATCTGCAGCAGTAATTTGGAGTTACCCCAATCAAGCAGATACCCCTGTGAGGCCCCCTCTTTGCTTATGTTTCGGCAGCAAAAGCCTTGAGCACCTGAGTAGCTCCGACGCCTGCCTGACTCAGATTTCCGCCCTCCCTCCACCAACCATTTTAGTGTCCTTGGAAATTTCGAGCTGGAAAGGCAAATGAAATTCAGCAGAGGGCTGGATCTAACTCTCTGGAGGAAAGTATCATAGTTTTAGTCGGTCTTCATTCTGATTACCGTCAAAATCTGGAATGCTCTCAGTTCTTTTGAGACTTTGCCGTCCTGTCTGTTGTTCCCATCACCGTAATTGTAATTTCAATGCAAGTTGTTTCTTGTCTCACAGCGAAGGGCTCTGGGGGCCGAACGCCCAATCCCAGACTGATTTTTGACACCATCATATATTTGTTGAGCAACGCTGTATTTCACTGTGCCTTTATGCCACGAGACCTGGTTGCGCCCCCATGTACCCCAAACGAGGTACCTGTGTGGCCCTGAATCATCGGCGCATTAATGCTGCCCTAAGAGCAGCCCAAAAGTGAGACCCCTTGAAATCAAAAGCTACGCCAAGAAGCGCTTCTAATCTTCCCTTTCTCCTCCTTTTGATTTCTTCAAAGAATCTGCTTCCTGCAGTAGATGGTATCTCAGTGTGAATGCTATTTTTGCCATCTGTCAAGTCAGCGAATGGTCAGGGGACCGTTAACCTGGATTCCTATCTTATGCAATTACAGTGCTAAAAAAATGGCTTAGGGTTTCCCCAAGGGTTGCTTAAAATACACAGTGTTCTATCCACATCCAGAGCCATATTTAGCAAGCATATCTTCAGTTAATGTAGTTTGCCATGAACTTAACTCACTGTGATGTCCTTATTCAGAGAAGCTCTTATGGACTGAAGGAGAAATTTGTCTTACAAATAACACAACTTTGTAGTGCCATTTGATCTCGGTGTTTCGCCCGCACTCACTCTTGGCTTCCACTTTCTTGAGCTTCCCTTTGATCATGAACTTTTCCTTTTGTTATTGCTCATGCATTCCATCCAACCGTGCAACGCACATGCATGCAGCATGGGGGTGTAAAATCAATAACAAACATAAGGAATTATCTTTGCTGTTATTGGATGTAACTCATCAAAGTCATTTGCTTATAAAACGGCTTCACGCAGTCATGCAGATTGTAAAAGGCCACTGCCTAGAGTTTTCTCTGGTATAAATATGGGTTCATTTCTTAGGACGTACCTTAGGAACGGCCAGAATCCAGCTCAGCTTCACTCCTTCAGGCTTCCCATTTCAGTGAAGAAGGGGAGAGGAAACAAAGAGACACTCGGTGTGTGAAAGACTTCTGACCCTTCCAGGAAAAGAGTCGTTTTCAGAGAGGGGAACCAAACCAAACCATAGGAGCTGAGAGATCATTATTTTCTGGGTACCTTAAGGTAACTCTGCGCCGACCAGTATAATAGACGAGGGTGTCCTTCAGACCAGACCAGTGTCGGGAAGGGAGGCTCCAAGTATGTTTGCTGGTCCAGTATACCAGCCAATGCAGTACACGACATCTCTCTTGCCCCCTTTTTCCACGAGCGCTAAAAGTTCTGGATCTTCAAGATCCGGAACTTTGAGATGAGGTCTTCCCCAAGATCCAGATCTTGAAGACTCAGAACTTTGGGAGGACACCATGTGTCCCCACGGGCCCAATTGCAATGGGTGCTGAGCAGGGTGCCAAGGGGATACCTAAGAACCCTTTCCAGCTCCGTTTCACCAGAGCTGGAAGAGGGCCCAGTGGAAGGGAAGGCTTCATGGCTGCTGGGCGCTCTGCCATTCCTCCTCCACCACTCCGGGTGACGGAGGAGGAGGGGACAGGGGAATCCTGCCTCCTTGCCACTCCGGGTGACGGAGGAGACAGGATCACATCACCACCTCCACCTCCACCATTCGGGGTGACAGAGGAGGGAATCAGCAGCGAAGGTAAGCCCCCTCCCCTCCGACGTCACACTGCTGAAGCAGCTGCCGTCAGGTCGGCTGTTTTGGCGGTGGGGTGCGGTCATCAGTCACCCCAATGTCCTTTATGAAACTTTACTGAAACTCCAGTAGCCCCCAGCGGCTGGAGCCCATAGTCCCTGGATGTGAATACCAAGGAGATTTCAAGAAAAGAATGAGCCACGCCGTTGCCTGAGGGTTCCACCAGTAGCCTTTGGATACTGGGAGTGTGTGAATTGTGTGGCCTCCTCGCTTGCTTTAAATACTTGACGTGAAACGCACCAGAACTTTCCTCACACAGCAGTGCAAACTGCTCCATCTCTAACCCTCTCCCTGCGGTTCAAAGTGGGACAGGAGGGCAAGAGAACTCTTCATTACGGTCTGTCGTAGCACTGAATCAGAAAGCAGCCGTTGCCTGGTCACTGTATGTACACATATGGGGCCTGCCAGTCTGTTGAATAGATTTTGTTCTGAAACACAGAAAAGGGAAGTCTCAAAAACAGGGGAAAATAAAGTCCACTCCAAAGAAAAACACTGAGTTGCAGATGATTCAGGGCTAAAACTGCATTCCTTTTGTCACAGGCTGTCTTGGGAGTCATAGATTCCGGGATGTGGATGTTTTTCATGACTCTGAGAAATCAGGGGACAGATTGCTAAATAAATGAATCATTTCCAAGAGAAATACTTCTGTGTCGTCAGCTTACTGCCTGATCAACAGAACACGAAGGAGGCAGGCCTGGGGATATTAGCAATTCTGATGTGACCCTGTAATGAACTATGTTTGGGGGTTGTGATTCAAGGGGAGGGGGGAGGAGACTTCTTGGAATGCAAAGGTAATGCAGTAGGCAATGCAAGTATTGAATCACTGTTAAGGGACTGGGAATTTTGTCAGCCGAGAGCAGACAGAAGATAGTAAAGACTGAAGGAGTTCAACAAACAGAGTCTTGCCCCCTTTTTCCATGCACAGTCAAAGATCCGGGTCTTCAAGATCCAGAACTTTGAGATGGGTTCCTCCTGGAGATTTGGATCTTGAAGATGCCTGAAGACCCCATTGTGAACACCTTTAATCAGGTCCACATGAATCCAGATTTAAGGGCCTGAAGGACCCATTCAATCCGGATTTCCCCTGCCCTCGTAGAGATAGGGCCTTGCAGATGGGGCCTTCAATGGGGACAGGGCCTTCCCAATTGGTACCAATCAGGTACTAATCGGGTTCCTAAAGGAAGTCTTAGAAGGGTTCTAAGCCCTAGTGGGAAAAGGCCCCTAGGAGAATATTCCCTGTTGCAGTTAGCATGAATCTGTTTTCACTCTTACATCTTTGTAGGGCTGTTTTTCCAGTCAGAATGTAGCAGGCTTCTGATTTCTAAAGAATTAAAAGGGGTTTAAAGTAGAGAGGGGTAATGTTCTCGGTTCTCTGCAAATTTCACATGCAAACCCTGATCACATCCGATCCAGACAGGAGATAAATTATGCAATTACGGTGTGGCTATGTTGAGATTGCCACACGTTATCTGTGAGAGCCCCAGCATAACCCTGCGATATCAGGGTGAAAATCCATCATATCCTATTTTGGAAAAAAAAAACCCACTCTGAATGAGGATTTTCCTGAAATAGCACCATATCCTACCTGTCTGGACACTGGTGCTGGAAGCCGCCATCTTGAACATGGCTACCACTCATGTGCAGGCCTGAAAAGGCAGCCGTGTGTGTGTAGTGGTGGTGATTGCACTCTTGTGAATATTTTGCAGCATTGGAAGACCCAGATGTGCCTGAAAGGACTGCACTCTTTGGGCAACACATCATTATTCCCGAGGGGTTTTATCAGTACTGAGATCAGTTGTAGCCTGATCCCCTGGGTGACAATGTTTGAATGGTTGTATTTGGCAACACCGTTTCACTTTCCTCCCTTTAGGATGGTTCTTGATCAAGCAACGACCACAAGAAATGATACAAATTCTCCTGCTCTTTCTCCTCTTGCCTTGTTCTTCCAGTACACTTCCCCTCTACTACTGTCTGTCTTCCCTCTTCTGCCTTTGTTTATATTTATTTATATTTATATCCCGCCCTTTCTCTGCTTCCCTTCTCAAATATTAAAGGCGCAACTCCTTCTTTAATGCAAATGGGGAGATATAGCTTCATTTCTGAGATTCTAGTTGATATCTGTGTGGGAAACAGTCGACATGGAGCAAGAGCAATGGACAGGAAGGGAAAGTTCATTAGTTCGAGGGCCTGTGATGTGAGGGACCCCGTCTCCCCCCTTCGTAAACTATGCTCTGCTGCCCCTGAACACCTCCAATAATCGGTCTCTTTGCCTCTTAGTGACAAGCTCTGATTGGCTGAAAAATCCTACAGGAGGGAAGCTAACATGCTAATTAAGAGGCAGAGAGCAATAAATATGTGTTGTAGATTTATGCTGAGCTGACACAAATGTAAACAATCATATTGTCTGTAAACTATAGCCGTGTGTATAAGTATTTCTGTCAAAGCGGATGAAATCAGACCAGTCTTTGAGACCTACCTCCTGGTGTCCTTTATTGCTAGCAATAAACAGAGTTGCAACTCCCACGTAGTTGTGTCTGTTTGGCAAAGCATGCCCAGCAGAAACCCGTAAATTGGGGTGAGTTGCAACTACGACATTAATACCGTTTTATGACAATCAAATATCTTTTTTTTTTTTTTGCTGGTGCCATATTGGTGTGATCTCAGTTAATATTATAATCCATCTGTTAAATGATTTGGAAGCTGTAGACTACCCACTTGTTTCGAATTTAATATTACTTTCATTTTATCACGTAACTGGCTTCTTCAAATTTGCACTGGTAATAATAATAATAACGCTCATTTCTAGCCCCCTTTCCACCAAAGGGCAGTACAAAAATGCAAGAAACACAATAAAACAGCCTTTTATACATAATAATTTAAAATACATATGAGGGGAATACAAATATTTTAGGGTTATTTACAATCCACTCCCCTAAAATATTTGTTCAAGTTTATTTTTTAAAATAAACTTCATGTGTACAACTGAATTTAGTTGCGCTATAACGTCCCTGGCAACGTTAATGCTAAAGATGCAAAGGGAGCAGGGTTGGGATGACAGAAGATGTTGAGGAGAAACATTTCCACCCAGCACACACGAGGGAAGCCTCCAAGTCCCTAGAACCATTGGGTATGGGACAGGATAGACATTCAAATAAATAAAATGAAATCAGAGTTTGGGTGTGTTCCCACTTGACTTTTTCAGTCCTGGTTGGACTATTTTAATCCAGATAGAGGGCCGAGTGCACATTCTGGGCTCTTCCCACTTGCCTGTCGACAAACTGGGCTGAACCCAAGTATTGGCGTTCCCACTCATGGAGAACAGGACCTTTTAACCTCAGCGCCCCCCTAGTGCAAACCCTGCAAATAAGCCTGCCCTGGTCAATCAGCTGAGCGGAAGAACACAAGGCGATCGTAAAGCAATCATACTTTCCCATTTAATCCAGATTTCCCTAGAACTGGTGGAAACCAATGTGGCTCTAATGGGGTCTGCAGTGGAACAGGGTTTTCCTGCTCTGAGCCTAATGGGTCCTTAATGGGTCCCTAATGCGTGCTTAATGGGTACTTAGTGCTAGTGGAAAAAACCCCATAGTCAGGAGGAATGAATATAAAGCTGAGTTTGGTCCTGAGTTTGTTGCCCAGGTGAGGCTGCCGCTGGTTCCTCTGGGTGCTTAAATCATTGTCTTATGCAGTACCAAGAATAATCTGTGCTGCTTCCATTGAGTTCGTCCCTGAGGCCTGAAAAAGGTATCGTGTTGTTTTTGCTCTTTCTTCTACTGATTTCTTCCGTCTCTGACATTTCTAAGGCACATTTTTTCTTCCTCTCTGGGCACAATTTCTGCTTTTAATCTCAGTGTTTAAAAGTCAGGTACTCTCTTTAAAAGGTTTCATTTATGCTGAAAGAACAAACACACCTATGTGGCACTTTAATCAAACGCTTCTTGTTGATTTATTTGAATTTCTTGCTGCAAACAGCTGCGTGGGTGAAAAGGCAGAAGACGCGTGTTTGAGCCGAGACCCACGGCTAAGGAACGCATTCGATCGGGAAGTTGTCCGAAATCATCAAGACTTCCTTTATGCTCCTCAGCTGTGTTCACACCTAAAGTTTAATCCACCTTCATTTCACTTTCAGAGTGAGAGAAAACATCAACAAAGTGAGAGCCTGTTTTCTTCAGTGTCAAATAACTCAGAAAATTAACCTGAATGTGGAAAGAAAATTTTGGTCACTTTGCTGACGTGTTCTCTTGCTCTGAAAGTGGACTGAAGCTGGATCAAACCTTAGGGGTGGCCACAGTCATCCTTACTAACCCAGATGGTGCTCAGCATGACAGAGAGCCATCATCTGCCCAGTATACCAAATATCTGGAGGGAGCCCTGTCCACATCACAGTTAGAAACTCAATGCAGCAAGCCCCTTGGTAACTAAAGTGCATGTTATTCAATTGCTCCGTTTAATATCCCCTAAAATGCATGTTTCTGCTGTCCCAGAACTTAAGACTCAGATCTTACCAGGCTGGAGTGGCCAAACTATGCCTGTTCAGATATGTTGAACTGCAATTCCATTACTTCCTGTCTTACGGGATATGAAGTTATCACCACCTGCGGGGTCCATCCTTGGTCCTCCACCGTTGTCCAGATAAAGAGGTGTTGAGGTGAGCTGGGGCACTTTTCTTGCTTCATTTGAAGTACATTGGGAGGAAGGAGACCTCAACTCATGCTGACAGCTCTGAGAACCATTAGTCTTCAGTGCTTCATTTTAAATGCTGTGGAAAGACAAAGCTGTGTTCTGCCTTCAGGGAGCTAAAGGCAGAAAAGGAGCTGGAAAAATTATCTGTACTATAAGCCAAGCTGTACCTCTTGCTTCAGTTAACATATCTCTGCTCTTAAGTGCCCATTATTCCATAAGTGCCCTCTTAAATTATCTGGGAAAAACTCTGTTCAGCACATCCTGATTAATCTTATACAACTCCAGCCTGAGAGCTGACCGGACCGTTATGTTGATCATGGGCCCATGTGATGCTTAACATGAGTGTAACATGGTGGGTTTCCAAGAGGTCTTTCCATACCACGTGGAGAAGAAGCGCAATCCAAGTATGTGGGTAAGATCACCATGCAGCAAGAGTCCTGATGATGTCTCCTCAGAAGGGACAAATCAGATCGTGCGGACATGAAGCACCAAACGTGGCCTTAGAAGCGGGACACGTCTACGAAAGCTCAGGCCACCAGCCCTTCTCTTGTTAGTCTCCAAGTACTACTAACTACCTTGCTGAACCTTTCTAAATGCAGCAAGTTCGTCAACTTAGAAGTGCCTTTTTAGCTCGTTTGTTTGAATAGGACTTTGTCCCCCAGCAAGACAAAGGGAGCTGTTGGAAACCAGCGGGGCCTCCCAGCTGAACAGTTCACTAAATTGGATTTCTTCCTCTAAACGTTTTCATACCGTGAAGCAGGGTTTTGTATTTTTCATCTTAAAATACCAAATGCTGTCCCCCGTTGCAGAGGGGTGGAACATGGGTGAAGCGTTCCCTAAACGCCCATGAAACTGTCATTAAAGGAGTCGTGAGTCTCCTAGTTGGGGGATTACATGTTCCTTAATGTTACAGGATGTATCACTTGCAGGGAATTTCTGCCACCGCAAGCTAAGAAAACAATAAAAAAAATGTATTAAATAGCAGCACAGATTCAAGCTCCATATTTCACCCTGATTTTTATTCTTCTGCGGTTTCTCACCATAGTCGGTCATGTCATGCTGTTAAAACGAAGCCCCTAAATAAATGGCCGGGAGATTAAAAAACAACAATCCCGTACCACACCGTTTGGAAAAGGTAACGGAATTCCTGCTCCTGACAGGCCGTAAACAATGTTGTAGGATGACATTGTTTTTCTTTCCACAGTTCTGCCAAGTTAAAGAGGAAGCGTGAGATTAGAAGAAAATATTTAAATCAAAAACCCAAATCCTCAAGTGAAAGTGGGTTCGGTCCCTCCTCGCAGCTGAGTTTGTGAAGCGGATGTCTCCTTAAGGGGAAAACACATAATTGCTGAGCGAGGCAGAAAATCCACCAGGAAGAAAAACAGAGTTCAAGGACCTGGCCTTCCACTGCCATCGCCCCGTCGCCCCTCTTAAAGCAGATTCTCTTAGCCAGTGGTTTCTGGGAGCACTTTTTAACATACCCACTTAAACACCTTCATCCAAATAGACCACCTTTTTAAACAGTTGCAAATTAGTTTTATTTCAGCATTCTAAACAGAGAAGTCGTACTGAATTTCCTTATCGGCTACATCTGGTAGCCACTTATACATTACTTAGGGCACGTCTACATGTCGAAAATACTCCAAATTTAAGCTTGTTTTGCCTCAAAGTATCTCCATGCACAGCTTTACTCCGGGCTACATCAGGCGCAAAGGAGGAAAATATGTGGCAGAATCCCCCCCCCTTTCAAATAGTAAGACTTAGGGGGAAACTGCGGATTATCCTGGGGGCATGAGGACGCTGCCCTGCTAAAATGGTGAGAAGAGCCATGAAAGCAGCTGCTTTTAATCATTTTAGCGAAGCTCTGTACATGCGCACAACAGCCCCATCCCTGCCTGACAGCTGCTCAGCTGACTACAGAGCACCTGTCAGCCCTTGCCTGGGTGATTGCAGGCTCAGGCGGGGGGGGGGGAGAGAAAACTGAGTGAAGAAAACGAGTGAAGCTTATGGGGGGGGGAGAAACAGAAGAGGAAACCCAGGAAGAAATCGAGAGAAAGGAAGGGAAGGAAGATGAAGAGAAAGGAAGGGAAGGAAGACGAAGAGACAGACGCACACACAAGTGAAGCTTACAGGCGGGGGGGGGGG
>MTQE01001418.1:1655012-1681454 GCA_014337955.1 Aspidoscelis marmoratus | reverse complement strand
ATGTTTAATGTTTTTATAAACGATCTGGACAAGGGAGTTGAAGGGAAACTCGGCCGCAAGTGAACATTCCAAGGCAAACCTGGCTAAGGTTTAGTCTTTTGAGATATTTCTCATCCTAACTGGAGTTGGTGACTGCTGGATGCCACTAACATCTGGGAGCCCATAGATCAACTACTCATAGAACAGACCAAGTAGAATGGAATGTTTGATTATGCTGAAAAGTGAAGAAAGACAAGACACAATTTCAAAGAGTAAATTATTATTTTCTTTGACCTTTGTGACTAAACAATAGGACAGGTCTTAAAAATTAATTTTCCTAAAGTTTGTAAAAATGTAGTTGTCTTACAATACAGGCGGTGTTTTTCCACTGTCACTAGAAGTACCCATTAAGTAATTTATTTAGTGGAAAAACATCCAGGGATTAAATCCTAATAATATATTTTGATGTCAAATACATTACTCTGATGATATTACAAAGGCATACCACCCCAGACAAAACCTTGATTAAAAACATACACGTTCACTTCCAATAAAGGCATGCTGGCATGTGGTGGTTCTTGCCCAAATAAAAGACTTTCAAAGTAATTAACAGCACCATAAGAAAGAATATTTGCCTTCCTAGAAGATGTAATATTTTACACAAGTGTGGGATTTTTCATCTGTTGAAAGCAGGAACTACTGTTGCAAGTAACTGGAAAGGCCCACTGGCAACTTGGATTACACGTGACTTAAATGCAGTTTGAGAATCTAATATTCATGGATAACAGCAGCTCTCCGGCTGAAATAACTTCCTTCCTCTGAATTAATACATAACTGCTCAGCCTTTTCTGTGATCACAGTCTGGGTCTTGCACACTTCAGTTTTTTGGCAGACTTTACCAACAGTATACTTGAATTATCAATGAAAAATGCACCAGGCTACTTACTGTTGTAAGTTCACCTTAACAAGTGAAGTGATGAATTTGCCTGACATTGTGAGGCAATTCATACAATTAACCAATATGGACATTTAGGATATTTAAGACCCAGTAACATAGACTAACTGCATACCAGTGGAAAGAAACAAGGGGTCAGGCTAAACCAAACGATTGCATGCTATTTGGGGTCCCTTTCTGGGACATGTGGGCCACCTGTCCTAGTCACAAATCCTTCCCACCATTGCTGATGTTATATTGCACAAACAGGAGTGGGACTTCTATTCTTCTGCATTTTGAAATACAGGTGTCCTGTACACTCCTGACTTTGGTATTCTTTAAAAACCAAGCCAAGCACTTGTGTCTGGCCTAAATACAATGCTTCCCAATATGCCAATTATAAAACCGTCTCAATAAAGACACTAATTTGGTCATACTGTGATACTTTTGTATACAACTGCCATGGGAGACAGAAAACTGTGGATACTATAGGAAAAAGATGAGATCTTTGCTGCATTCCCTGAAATTGCTTTCTCCCTGTAAATGTTCAAAGTCAGTTCTAAGTGCTGCTTCTAGACCTTTTAAGACTCAAATAGTAAAGATTGTCATCTGAGCTCTTGTCACCTGAGTGCCTTTTTATTTGTGACCTTGCTTTGGGAACACTTCCTGAGCCCGTGTTACCATTATGCGGATACTAGGAAAAATGATTATAATGTAAACGGTAAGAGTAAAAACACCATTTCCAGTTGTAGTTCTGTATCTGCCTACATAGCCAACCAGGTATTTGTATTTGCATTGCATTTGAATGGGAAGTTGATACATTAGTTTTGCATCTTGTTTTCTAATCGCATGGTTAGAAAAACCTAAATATTCATAGTGTTTAATTGTACAATTAGCCTCCCAATGTCAGGAAAATTCATGACTTCACATGTTAAGGTGACCCTATAACAGTAAGTAGGCTGGTGAATTTTTCATTGATAATCCAAGCATACTGTTGGTAAAGTCTGCGGGTGTAGAAGACCCAGACTGTGATCACCAAAAAAGCTGAACATTTATGTGTTAATTCAGAGGAAGCAAAATGATTTCATCTGGAGAGCTCGTGTTATCCATACGTATTAGGTTCCCAAACTGCATTTAATTTTAAAAATTGCTTGGAAAATGGTAGGAAAGATGGCAGAAGATACTCTAGCATGAAGATCTTCTGGATTTCATTGGAAGATTCAGCAGTGCTGGGAGCCATGATTATTACTCTGTTATAATTTATGTAGTATAAGCAAAAATTCCAGAAGGAATCTTTTGATGTGTGTGAACTAGCTGTTGGTAACAACTATCCTTAAACCCTTCAGAAGTTTCTTTTACTACAAGTCAGTAATCTATGTATCATATCCAACATATGGAGATTTTTTTAAAAATGAAATCATGTTGGTTCTCTACATGGGGCTCCTGTTTCCTAGGTAGGTACCCAGATAATCATATATTATATTTATTTGTCTTGTAGAGGCCTGGAAGGAGGTAGGTGAAGCCCTGGCAGGCCCTAAAACATATTGCAATGTGATGACATCATCAGAACATAATGAAAATGGTGGCCCCACATTCCAGGCTCCAAAAAGCGAGTTTCCTCTAGCAAACGTACAGAGGAGCAAAGTTGTCTCAGTTGTTTAAAAAATGTTCAAAATTATATTTTGCACATCCCTATTCCCAGGCCAGAAAAAAAGAGTTCAGCTGCACATTTGGGGGAGAATACATGTATATATTTAAATTTGATCAATGTGGAAACAAGATGGAACAAACTAATCTATTTATTTCCTAGTTACTTATCCCCTAATCTAAAATATCAAGGCTGATCTCCTTGTAGAAAATAAGCTTTTACAAGTAATAAACTCAGTGTGAGTACTGGTTCTTCACTGAAAAGAGCATACCAACACTTTCTTTAAATTGTAAGCTGTGTCATGTTACTGTGGTGATGAACAAATTTTAATATGCGGCATCAATATTAATCTTAGAGGAGGGAAAACAGAGAGTTGTCTTCACATGTCTAACGTGAAGTACCATTCTGGATGGCTCAATGCGGAATATGCTGGGCTGTCCTGCTTGCAGTAGCCACAAACAAAATCAGGCCAAACTGGCCATAGAATAGTAAAACATTTCCATTTGTACATCCTCATATTTTCATATATGTTTTTAAAAAGCACCGAACAGTACAAAATGTAAGTGGAATATGTGGATGACGTTACTTCACCCATGTTTGAAATGCAGTAATTTCAGCTGTAGCGGCTTCTTTGTTTTGGTGGTGGTTGTTTTTATCAGTTAGCAGGATGAAAAATAGGCCCCGAAAGGGCTCATGTTGGTTCCCTCCCACCCACTTGTTCATCTGTAAATGAATGCAGTCGCTCTTAGACACACGCAATGAATTTGCAAATTAGGAATAAGAAATACTTGAAGATTTTCAAAGTTCCACAGAGTGGTCTTGGGAGTACATTTCTTGGAAATTTGCATGATTTTACTTATAATGATAGGTACATTACATATGCAAATTTTATCTTCCAGGGCAAAAGAACAAAGACAAATTTTAGTAGTCAGGACCTGTAGAATCAAATCATGACTCTTATCAAAGCACAAGAAATTACAAATTCCATAAAGCACAATGTTATTTTTCTAATGTATCCGTGATCCATAATGAGAAGCAATCTAACGTATAGATTTTGCATTCAATATCCCTGTCAAAAACTACATCACACATCAAATGTTAATGGCGCTGGGGAGTTGGGGTGATTAATACCATAACAAATGGTATATATTACAATTTTTCTTTTGTTCTTTGCACACAATGACGCCCACAGCCAAGATTTAACCTTTAAGGGTTAAAGAGTTTAATCAATGTCAATGTCTGATCTTCTGAAGGCGATAAAGAACAGTCTGTCTAGTGATACCCAACAGAACATCAGTTTGTCAAGCCACAAAGCGTCCAAAAGCTTGTCAAGTAAGTTACCAGAAGCCTCTTTGTGGTTAGAACTCAGCTCCTTCCTGCTTGACCTATTATTTGATATTTGACCACTTGGCTGCAAGACACTTGCTCTTTCCAGCTGAAATGTCACTGGGGCATCTTGTCAGCTCCCCGACATCTCGGCCTGACATACAATTTTACTTTTGTGTGCTACAAGGCAGAAAATGCAGGGCAATGGCCTTGCTTTAAATTCTGTCAGCATCAAAGATGGGCACCACTCTTGGGTCCTACCAACAAGAACAACAACAACAAAAGGAGTCTATTTTGAAGGTCAAAACAGCTATTACTTTAAAGTCTTGCAGCTGAAACTAAATTTATTACCTGCAGTGCCGGTTTGGGAACTGCCCTTATAAAGTACATAAACATATCCTCTAAAAATCCTCCCTACGCAATTGTTTCCACTCTCTTATCAAACACAGCCTTGATAAACGGGTGAGTTTGCCATGCCTGCAGGGACCGGATTCTACACTTAACTTAACTTGTTCAAATGGGCAAGCGGTATCATGTAGCTTTACAAGGAGCAACCTGACCTTCTCACATTGACCAGGAGTGACATTATTCTGCAAGAGGAGAAGCAGTCCCATCATTTCTGTTTTGCACAACCTGCTTAAAGTTTGCAACTAAAGGCTTGTCTTCAGTTGAGCTGACAAGAGAGAAGAGGGGGCTCAGTGAACCATGGCAGGGGCTGCCATGAAATGACAGGAATCATTGGCATACATTTCAAATAGCTCTCTCAATCCTATTAAAGTATTGCAGCCCTGTTTTAAAATAGACAAGTATGAAACAACTTTGATAGATAGAGACTAAAATGGCTTATTGATTTTTTTTAAAGTCTGAGGAAAATTACCCAAAATGTGTCATTCTTTAACATTTAAAAATATATTACATAAAAATGAGCAACCATTATAAACAAAACTTGCAGCCCCCTCCCCTTCGTTAAGAGGGCAGGAACCGAATGCTTCCCAATTCCACAATCTTCACAGTGAATAATACAAAATTAATGACCTAGAAATGCACAGAGAATGAACTGCAATTCAAAGGTTTTTTTAAAAAAATGCAAATAAAATAGGATTTTAATCAGGTTTTCTTTAACTGCATACAAAAATACCAAATCCTAGCATCCATTTTGCAAAACTTGTTTGGCTGAAGGTATGGTGTTTGGGGTGGAAGGATGGGGCGAGGAAACCTGCGAACGGCTTCTGTTGCTGACCAAGGTGAAAGATGTGTCTGTTTCAGCCTTTAGTGGCAAAAAGTCCGGGATGCAACCCTGATCCAGCTGTGGCAAGGATCTCGACGCGGCAGGGATGCTTAAAGTATTCTGCGATTCCTAGAGAAAGATAAAAACAAAATGCACACAGCATTAGCAATGAGTCAATGGCCTAAGGTCAAGGGGGAAAGAAGACATGATTTCTGCATGGTCTTAGTCTTTCCGCAGTATTAGCCACACCTGGATGTGCTCTGATGCAGCGACAACCTCCACAAATGTTCCTTTAACTTCAATATAGTTTGCTTACCTCTGGATTCCATTCGTGAGTAGCAACTATTGAAACTGTTTTGTTGCATACCTCTCCAGAGGGACATCTGGTAGTACTTTTTTCAATTCCTGAACACAGATTTTATTCATATTATCTAAGAACAGCATCTCCCTTGAGGCATACCAGTTTCTACAATTTACATTTTAAAGTAAAATACAATCATGGTTGTGTTTTGAGTCTTCCCAGTTTCAAAAATGCCTTATTCTCTGTTCAGAAAACATTAAACTTTTAGCCACCACTCTTAGCAGAATAGGATAGGATCCTGCAAATCCAATGTCTTGTGCACATGGTGAACACACATTCCTGCTTAACAATGTCTAGAAATCCATTTTTTTTAATGTACAGCAGGATGCAGCAATTAATTTTCCATTGATAAATGATATCACAGAATGACAAGAGTCTGACAGCCCCTTTCTATACACATTTAACCCTCTCTCACTATGAAGCTTAAGTTTGGAAAAGCCTATTCCCAAATAACTGCCTACAGGCTTATAGTCTGAAATTAGCTGCCCTCAAAATGTAAAATGAAGTTTTAACAAACATGCCCAAAGATAAATACTCATACAAACACCACTAACTTTACCACACAGAATTTGATTTAAGTCGTTGTTCACTACGGACATATACCGTATACTCCTTATATACTTATGTCAAAATGCTACTCAGTGCACCAATGGCAGAATGAATATTTGGGATTCTGCCTGGTGTATTTCAGGTTTTTTGAGCTCCCCCCCCCCTTTCTCCATTCCCATTACTGCTACTGGGGAGAGAGAAAAAATCAATGTCTGCGTCTAACACCTAGTTCAGCAATTTTCTTTGATGTTGCCTCTTTGATTTCCTGATATAACACAAGCTGCCTCGTAGCTGGCTGAAACGATGCACCTTTAAGAACCACCAGTATGGTAGCAAGTTGAAATGGTTGCCACAAAGAGATATTTAAAAAGTAGTTGTATGTTCAATTCAACAAAAGATCTGGATGGTGAAGATGAGCTGGAAGTCTTTACTGTAAGAGGATATTATTCTCATACCAACTTATCAAACACAGGGAAAATGCAATAAATACTCTACTGTATTTGTTGAGATCACCTACTTTAATTAGCCAGTGCTATTTTTCAGTTGCATGGGCCATAGAATCATGTGGTTGTCAGGAATTGTTGGCTTCTTTCGGAAAGAAAAGTATAATGCCATGTGTGAAAGTGTGACTCGTTTTAAGTCCTGCTGCAAAAATCAAGGATTTGATTTTAACTGTAAACTTCTTACTTAAATAAGCACCGTCGATAAACTGCATGTAACTGACCGCTTGTTTTACATACCCGCTTCTACCAGTTTCCAGGTCAATCTGGTAAAACTCATCTAGGTTATTCACGTTTCATTTTCCTCAAACTAAGCTGCTTCTTTGGAAAGAAAGCAACCTCAAAATCCCAAGCAAGGGGGTGAAAAATCAGGTTCCCTTGGAGAGTTGCACAAAAAAGTATGAAACTTAATGATTGGCAGCTAGTCAATAGACTGTTACTGGGAAGGCTTCAGTGTTCAGCTGAGGGGGGAGCAGCGTGGTCTGTTTCAGTTCTTAGGCCCAGGTTGCTTCTCACAGAAAGCGAGGGCAGAATAATATCCAACAAATAGAATGGAAATCACTTTGCTACAGCAGTTCTGACTGATGAGGGGAAAACCTTTCCTTCTGTTAATATAGCAAAGACAGTTTTGATCCTAAACTGCGGTACTTAGTTGCAGGCAATGAAAAAGTATAGTTTACCATTAAGAATCTCTCTTCCAATAGAACAAATGTATCCATGAACAGATTATTTCCTCAGTACAGATGCAGTTTGCCGTCAATTAGGCATCAAAGAACAGGCACAACTGGGTTCTATAGGGTTCAAACGCACGTTCTTCAACATGTCGCAGTGCGGTTCTTCGCACAAAGCACAAAGCACCTACAATCAGCATAACGTACTGTGTTCCATTTCTGCTTGTGACATTTGACAGCGACATGAAGCAACATGTTGAAGCAGACAGCCTGACAAAGTGTGGCACAGACACTTCTAGGTTGTTCCAGGCACTAGGTCAAGAAATGGGTCCTGCAAGCCCTGGATGCACCAAGAACATGATTATAGTATGGCTGAGGATGATGAGGTCCTCTGTATACCACCTTTTTGGTGGAAAGAAAGAGAAATAATAAATCCGTCTGGTATGTTTGGACTCCCTTTTGAAAAAGATTTGTACGAAGGAAGATATTGGACATGCATCCTTCACTGAAGCTGCTTCCAAACAAGGCAACTCACCCTCTTGAAGCAGTTCTGCCCCCAAGAACCACTCACCCCAAAGAAGAATTCCAAAGGGGCTATCCTCACTTACCAGGAGGCCCGCTTGCTCTGCTCTAAAGTCCATGAACATAGCATAGAAAAAGGTGGGAAAGAGGAAGAAGTGAGCTAGTATTCCACTTCCAGTCTGCTGTTCAGCCCAGTCTGCTGTGCATCAGGGAATGAAAGGAAGCAAGGAAAGCATATTAGCTGCAGTCCAGCTAAAGCACAGCTTCCAAGAAGCCATGCCTGGAGCCTACGTGTTTAGATGGTTAGTTCTTTCCCGCAAGCAAACAAGCAAGCAAACACCTAGAGTGCTGTGACATCTTAAAAAACCAGTAATGCGTGGAAGCTTCTCTTGGCTTGGCTCAAAAATGAACTTCTGGGGGTTCTTAAAAGGCTGTCTTGGAAGAAAGAACAGCTTCAAAGGTTTTCCCTAAATCCAAATATCCCTGGATTGATACCTGCACTGGAGGTAGCCTCTCAGTTTCCCACCAGCCCATCTTTGACAGCTATCAAGGTCCACTTACATCTATGGAGGACAAGTGCAGCGGAGTTGAGTGATTTGGAGCACTTCAAGACTGACAGAAATCTGGGATTTGATGCCTTCGTTAGATCAGGAGGGAGAAAATATAAAGACAGGAACCGACTTCTGGCCAGTGTGGAAAAACTTTTTAAAAAATGTAAGTCGTCAAAGTTGGGGAAGTTGCAGTTGACCACATGTTGCTGGATTACGATTTTCATCAGTCCAGACCACCGGCCCAGCTGGCTTAGTGGAAAGCAGTTTTCCAACAATATCTCTACGGTTTCCCAGCCCTACTCTCATATCTATACCATGTGTGAACCTGTGTGCACGCACACACACACATACTGTGGGTTGCCAACACTACATGGCTTCTCAGAGCACAGCAATACTAAGCTATTTTGCATGGTTCCTGTATCTCAAAACATCTCCAAAAAGACCCCAAAACCATTCAGGTAAACAAATATAGGGTGTCATTTGTATTTTCAGTAGTCACAAAAATGTTTAAAACAAATTTAGGAAATAGTTCCACATGAAATAAAATCAGTTTTAGAAAATGCATAACCCCTTTCTGTTTTTGGGCAGACACTGTATTTCCCTGTCTTGGCTACCCTGAAGGTTTCCATTATTTTCACTGGGCAGTATAACATTAGTTGCTTTAACACAAAACATTTAAAGGTCTACTAACTGATTTTAGGGAGTAAAACTAGAACCTGAAATTCTGGTCAGTTGTAGTTCTGACTTCATTCACTGCTAGACAGCACTAGAAAATAGGAAAATACTTTTTTTAAAAAACGTAGTTTCACCAGAATGCATACTGCACGTTCTCCTTAATCATAACAGTAATGGACATTTCATTTCTTTTTGACAGTCTATGTAGACAGTGCGTGCAGTCATCCTGGGTTTAGACAACAGGGCTACGGATGCGCAGAAATATTTGTAGGTATTCAAAATTCGATTGAATGTGCCAAATTTCAACATTTGAATTTGAATAGAATGTCCAGAAATTCAAATTTAAACATTCAAATTGAATTTTGAGTTTTGGGACTATTCGTTCAAGTTATCTGAACATTTGTATCTGTACGGGCTCATACGCAGTGCGTACTTGAAGATCCGCACCTATCCCGCATTCGTACCCATTTGTGCGGATCCGTATGGGACAAAACAGGTTGCATATGGGATAACTACAGGATGCATCCGGACGGGTACGGACGCATATGGATGTCGTGAAGATGCATACTGGCATCTACGCATGTTGTCGACATTTGTAAGTGCAAATTCGAATACATAATTTGAACAAACAGATTCAAATTTGCTTAATACGAATCGAATTTTGTTAAATTCAAATTTAAATAATTCAAATGGAATTTGAATTTTCAATTATTTGAATCGAGCCGAATAGAATGTCAAAAAACCATTCTTGCCCACCCCTAAAGAGGGCCCTCTGCCCTGTCCCGTTGGTGGCCCTGTTGAAGGCAGAACTTAGTGATGAATTTTGCAACTATGCAAAGAGCTTACTGGACTTTGGATAGATATTCTCAAACGCTGCTTAAATTTTTCATGTAACGTGCTATGAAGGCAGCGATGCCTTTTTCAGTTTCGACTCTGAGGTCCACGGGTTAAACATTTTCTTCTGTCTTTTTGACTTACAGTTGGCCAACCAACTAAGCTTGCTTGCACTTGCCCTGCGTGAACTTTCATGCTACTTCTAACTTTAAGACCAGGAAGGGCGCATTTCTCTATTGGAGCTTCAAGCGTACTGGGTGGGAATTCTGTCCTTCCATCGATCATCCACAATTTCAGTTGCCAGATCTCTTTCAGAGCGATCTGCCCATCGACCCGCTAAACTTTGTCCGAGTCCTGGAGCCCAATGGAAATCTATACACAGGCAGCGGGAGGGGTGGGAGAACGGGAGGGAGACTATATTTACATTGACTTTGCCAAGTATTAGCATCTTTTTGTCCGATCATTTGAATTCAGGAGGGTTAGGAGGAAACAGCTTAGAGAACAACCGTTGACACAGACAGTGTGAAATTTTAAGGTGCTTGAAAGCAATGAGGGAGAAAGTGAGACTGAACCACGTTTCAGCTTCCTAACTGTGCTGCAGCCTGAGTGAACTTTGTGACAGGTCTCTGTCTCTCAGCCACACTTGAGTAGCTTTTGCTGACATTCAGCTGTCAGCCGTATCCCTTTACCATGCCCCTAACATGCTCTACAGCTTCACCCAATTAACTTGCTTTCACTTGACATTGCAGCAAAAAGCTTCATAATAGGTGGTCAAGGTGCACAGAGCCTGCCTGCCCTCAAACTGCTCACGCACAGCCAGAGGCTTAACTACCTTCCTCTTCGCCCGTTTGCTCCGAAGAGGGTGGCTGTGATTTAGTCGTCCCATTTACTAAATTGGTCAGGGAAATTTGGGGTTTGGAAAAGCTGCAGTACTCCGGGTTCGTTTTCTTTTAAATGATGCGCTAAGAGGAAACAGAAAAGAACAAAAGCAGGCCACGCAGCTCTGTTCATTAGGACCGTCGGATGAAAAATCCACGGATGAGAGCAAATTGCTGCCCGATGTATTAGCTGCAGAAATGCAGGCAAAAAAGGAAAAAGAGAGGCCATCAAAGTAGCATTTTATGATAAAGAAAGACAAAGGGCTAGGCACAATCAAGACGTCTTTATGATTCAGCAATCTTGAACGAGAAAAATCATTAGACGTTTCAATGATTAACTCTATTGCATAGTCCATGAAATAGGAAGTTGTATTTTAAATTAAAATTGTAGCCCTAAAAGGCCATAGCAAGGAAGGTAAATGGATTGTAAATCTTTCAGTGGCACCAAAGAAAGATTTAAGATTCAGCAACATCTATTTAACCTGAGATATAATACTAGTCACTTTAAAGGAGGTTCTAGGTAATTCCAGAATTATTATTAGGATTATCCTGACATGCGGATGCTACTTCGCAAACAGAGGGAGTTTCCGGTTTTATGAAGCTACACGGGGTGTAGGCCATGTATAGCTCTGACAGTACGATTATGAACAAGCGCTGAACTAAACGGATGGATGGTGGGAGTGATGGCGCCGAGGGGGCCTCCAGTCCAAGTTTGCTTTCTCCTTTCTTTCACCTTCCAGAGATGTATGTAAGAAACCCGGGCCCACAGCAACAGCCAAAGGGCTTCCCCTGGACCACTTAAGCTGCGGTCTCAGTATCTGTCAGCATGGCAGGATCATGAAGAACTCGAAGCAGTGGGGAAGGGGGGATTGTGGAGGGGAACGGTTGCTAGAAGAGGGACAGTGCAAATTATTTCCTCATTATGTATCACTCTGGCAACAGTTTTTAGAAAAATGGAACAAGGCTTCTAGACATGCTGAATATCTGCCAGCACTGTCTAGCAATTTCAGTCCACACATTATTCACACCATTGTTTCAGGCAAGACTAAACTAAACTCTGGATCCATCTAAAGATGGTCGATCTGAATTAGCACTGATCTCCAGAATTTCAGATCTATTTCTGTCCCTCTTCTACCTGAATACGCTAGTGGCCAGACATGATGTCTACTTCATGGAAGGCATGGGTTCTACCAACTGGCTACAACCGTTCCTTGGGAATGGATACATAAACATAACTTTTGAACCCCTGGCACTGTCTACCTGAAAGAGAAGGAAAGAGCTATCTTGTCCTTTTTGATCAAAAAACTGATTTGCAACTCTTAATTCAATTATTTTTGCACACTTTCATTCTAGCCAATGAAGTTGTTCGAGCACAACTGGTCTATGTATTACAGAGATTCCAAACATCTTTCTGCCAGTTCTGCAAAAGTAAAAACTGTACAGTTCTATTCCATGCTATATCCATTCGTTGCGCACACACGCAATTTTTAGCACTTCCTTCATATCAGAACTGCGCTGTCTGGTAACAAGTGTTCTCTGGTGTAAAGGAAGAGCGCTGGAGTTAACATACCCTTGATCAACTGCTCTTGCAGTGCACATAACACTTCTCAATTTGATAGCAATATGACATTTGTAAAGAATCTGCCTGCTAGGATTCCAGATGGGCGTCGGATTAGCTGTTCAAAAACTAGGCACATGAGCCAGATTCAGCATGCTGGAGACTCACTCATCTTGAACATGTCTTAGACCAACCAAGGCTAGCTTTCCCCCCTTTTAAAGCACTATACTTAAAAAGAAGATTTGTTTTATTCTTCACTAAGAGAAGGCACTGCATGTCAAATATTCCTGCTTTTTTTAAAAAGCACAGAAACACAGCAAATATTCTTCATAAGGTTAACAGGAACTCCAGGATTTTGTTCCATATGAAATAACTTGAAGGACCAAAAGTGGGGAGAAGTATGTCCAAGGATCCTATGCTGGGGGGGTGAGAACGGCTCGTGAGAATTTCTAAATCCTTGGAGCACTCTTGAGAATGCTGTCAAAACATAAAAACTAGCTCCCTTAAAACATCTTTCAGCCTGATTGGAATTTTACACCCTCAAAGTTTTGGGTTGAGATAGCATTACTGACCTTTATAAAAGCTCTTTCTACAAGACCAGTCAGAAAAGTGAACTTACTTTGAAAAGACATTGCCAAGTGGGACTCCCGCTCCCCCTTCAAGCCTAATTGATATATGAATAACCAGAAGGGGAAAAGGTCACTCTTTAGCCTTAATTTCACTTGATGGGTAACATGCATTCAGGCTTCAAATTATGCTAACCGGGCAAGAAATCAACCTTATCAGTTATAAACAATTTTGAGTGTGGGGGTTCTAGGGTTACAGCTTCTATTGTTTCTGGCCTCATTTATATACACATCTATACTTTTGGCTGCACCTAAATAAAAACCTAATAATTCAACGAGTGCTGTGCATACAAGACAGCTGCCTGCCACAGATAGGTCCTGGCACTGGAAAAACCACCGCTCCTGAAACAGACACAGGAACCGAAAGCTGCTAGGCAGGCAGAGTCACAGTCTAAGAAAACCAGCATCTTATTTTAAAAAATCTGTGTGCTTCATGCTTTGTTAGGAATGTAAAATGTGTATTCACAATATACGAGAGAGAATTAAAATATCTGTGATAGGTCATGCAAATAGTTACATGCTTTCAGCTCATTCTTAGCTGTACTTTCCTTTGGCAAGACGCTTTCCAATAGTCCATGATGTCTACATTCGGGCCCCCTAGCATCTGAAGAAGTAGACATGCCCATTGGGCCCCCTAACATCTGATGAAGTAGACGTGTCTACGAAAGTTCATGCCACCAACGCTTCTCCTGCTAGTCTCCAAGTGCTACTAACTACCTTACTGGACATTTCAAATTAGACTAACATGGCTATTTCTCTGATATTGAGTGCATAGTAAAGCACTCTCCATGCACTGTGACAACATGTTCCACTGCTGTGACAATTTGGGCTCTCCAATGAACTGTCAGTACCGGCCCAGAGATGACCACAAAGCTTGCCATGCAACAGTGAAGGAGCAAGTGGTTCTGCTCTAAGGATGGGCTGGACGACAGGCTCTGGGTAGGTACCTATCAATTCAGTGTTGGTTTATTAGTGTTTCACCCATCTGCCTGAATGCAACCTAAGATTAAAACATATAAAGCAACAGCTTTGATAAATAAATTGTATCTTGACCCCAGAACAGAATGAAACTACTGACAAATATTAGCATGTTCAGCTTTTATGGTCTTCAATCTTTTGGTTTTTTGTATCATATGTCTATATTATTTCCATTTACCTTTTAAGTTGGAGAGCATGTATACACAATTTCTCACAGGCAACAGAGAAATAATCTGTCTGCCCCATTTATAAGAGTTCTTCAGGAACAGGTTATGGAATATCCATCTATGCAGCATTTCAAAAAGGTCTGTGGAAAGAACTTAGATGTTTTGTCTGAAAACTACTCACAGCACTTTTTTTTACGAACCTCACCACTGGATCCATTCGCTCTACAGTGGCTCGCACCTTGGTTACATCAGTATTTTCTTTTTCTTCCTTTGAGACAGGATTAAGAGAAAAAGAAAAGTGTGTTGTTGGGTACCACCAAGTGGTGACCAACTCTTGGTTGACTGCATGGACACATCTGAGGAGTTTTCTCGGCAGAGAGAAGTGATTTGCCGTGCCTACTTCTGAGGAGAGCCCGGGGATCGAACCAGCAACCCTCTGTTTTCCAGGGAGTTTGCTCCACCACTGGGCTACAGTCACTCTCAAAAGAAAAATAAAGGAGCAGAAGCTGGTAAAGGAAGTTTGACAGACAGACAAAATCAAAAGCAAGTCCCATAGCTGCCATTAGGGGTGCGTCCTGGATCTGATGCAGGCAGGATCTGTTGAGTTTAATGGATATTTTCATCTCCTGAGATCAACAGCAGCTTTCATCACAATGATGTTAGCAACCACCATGGGCGTGCTGAAATGTATGTCACGTTCGCATACAATTGGACCCAAATTTCAAAATCTTGAAGGTGAACTCCATTCGAACTCAATTCTGTTTTCGGATTTGCTCCGATGTATGAATTCTGATTTAGGCAGAGTTTCGCCGTCCCCAATCTCAACGGAAGATGAGCAAAACTGAGGTGCTCGGCTCACTCCTGGGAAGCCGACATTGATCACGCTCCTTGAGGAGGCATGAAGTGACTCTACCAGAGTCCACACGGAAGGGACAGAGAAGAGGGTGGAACTGCACGGCCAGGACAGGATAAGTAAGCAGTAGTCCAAGCCCATATCTCTCCCAGCTCCCCAGGAGTCCTGGTCTACTGCTCAAAACATACACTGGCTGAGAAGTTTTGCTAATCCTTAACACTGGTGCATGTTTCTGCACATATGTGCAGCCTCTATATTTATTTATTATTTATTTATTTATTTGTTCAATTTCTATGCCGCTCCTCTCCGAAGACTGCCATTTGTATGTAGACTATGAAGGCAAATAAGTGTATCTCCCTACACTGAGAATGAACGAGCAAAACGGTTCAGTGTTCTAACACTCAAAATGCCCCCAAATGGTTATCTTGCAAACAGATTCCATATGGGCAGAACAAAGACTATTTTAAAAAGGGGGAGTAACAGGCAAAATCAAATTCTGGGGAACAGCCCAACCTTAGCAGCTCACAGTTCATTATATCCATCTAGCTGGGAGGGCTTAGTGAGAGCAAAGGGTAGATTCCCAGGTGTTGAACACCTTGACAGATGCAGCCTCGCTGTCACATGCTCTCTATCTTAAACATTCATAATAATAATGTGCCATTCAAACAAAAGCACAAACTGGGCCACAGTAGAAGTTCATATACCTGCCTATTTGCTTCAACACAAGAAATGGCCCTCAAGTATCTCTGTGAACAAGAAACCCGAGAACGAACAAAATGAGAAGTCTTCCGTTCCGTTGTACATGTTCTTACTTTAGTGACATATTTAAAAAGAAGGAAGAGTCGAGCTAGCAGTAGCCTGAATAGGCCATTTGGATTCCCTCAATTTGGCAGTCTTTCGGCAGCCCGACTGCGCTTTAATCCCTTTCAAGAATGTCTGAGTTGATTCATAACCCCAGAACAAATCTGGCTTCCTTTTGTGTTTAACCCACAGTTTAGCACCGAATAATAGATGCTTCTGGCTGTCTATTTTGAAATAGCTCCTTCAAAAGGAAAGAGAAAACACTGAACTGAAAGTCCCTGACTCTGGAAAGAAGTAAATTTATCTACCATTGTGCAGAATATTTCTTTTCTTCTGTAAAGTCTGTTCAATTATGTCTTAGTTCTATCCTTTTTAAAGAAACTTTCTACTCCAGGTTAAACATCCTGATCTATTCTTCAGCAAAACACCTTTCCCACCTTTCACAAGCTTCTTTCTTCCTCACTGTAGTACAGGCAGTACTTACTCCATCTTTGTGTAGTCAAACGTTGCACCCTGTCACTTTCAGACAAAGGGAATAAAGGCGGACGGAGAGATACGGACTGCAAAGACAATAGTCATCCTATGAAAAAGGCCTCTGCTGCCAGCTGATTCATCACCCGCTACTTCAATTATTTTATTTTTCCCATTTTTGCTGCACCAAAAATGATGTTGAATCTTGGAGCATTTCTTTCAAATGCAACTGAAATATCTGTGAGACTTGTCAAAAACTTCAGGAAAAAAATGCTCTGAATTCTTCTTAAGTTCCTGGGGAAAAAGCCGCACAGCCCAGCTCACAAATGCAAACAATTCATTCCTGCAGAGTCTTGATAGTGTAATAATATGGAGTTAATCACTTAGTCCGTTCTATGCTGGCTGCAATCTTTAAAGCTTGCTTATATTCGTATGTATATATCAAGACCTCAAAATTTTCCTTAGAAGACCATAATGTAATTATTTCTCTTAGTTTGCTAAGAGCAAGAGGGTAGTAATTTTTTGATTCTGCTGTGACTCCCCCAGAAAGACTCGCCAAGCAGCTCCTTTTACTCTTCTTTCTTTTTAGCATCACCTATGGATCCACTCATTCTCCTGGGCCTAGCGTTCACTTCTTTCAACAAATTTAAGGCACCCGTTTTAAGATTGTTGGAAGCCATCCCTTTGCAGAGACTGGGAGCTTATCAAAATGATCTATTTAGATCATCATTTATCACACTGATTTATTGTACAGATTTTTTTCAGGGAACAGCAGGATGGAAGCTCCTGGTAAAGTCCTAGTTTCACTCCCAAATGTCCTATCCCATCATGCAGGAGGACAGTTCTTTGATTCTCTTAGAAACATGTCTATAAAGCAGATAGAATGGTGATTACTAGGACGCAGGTGGCAGGAAATCTGACTGATCCATTTTAAAAACCTGGAATCATAAAGTTGGAAGGGACCACTCAGGTCACAAAGTCCAACTGACTCCCTTAATTAACTAAATGTTCAAATAGAATCAATTAAAACCTCACCAACAGATGGCTACAGTGGCTTACTAATAAGCCTTAATTGGCAACTGTAATGGCAGCAAAGCAGGAATTACTTATTCTCTATACCTATAAGTATGAAGTGTTGGTCAGTAGAGTTCTTTCAGGTCATTTGGAACGTTCTCAAACGTGGTCTCATGGTGATGTGCAGGAATCCTATATATTTGCTAAGAAGCTTATGAGATATTTGCTAAGAAGCTCAAGAGTAAAATCACTTGCATCTGCAGCAACACGGATATCATTATTTTGACAGTTCAGCCTAAGGACATGTTTTGAGCTCTGCCTAGTCCTATTTTATTGGATGAATTTAACTTATTATGGCCTCGGGACATGGCAAGCACTCACAGAAACCTGATCTCCTAGATGTTGGTATAATCCTTGGCATTTCAGCTTAGAGGATACTGTAGGAGAAGACTGAGTAATGGGTCTGCGGAGCCAGGAACACATCCTACTGTCAAAGAGTAGAATTAAAGGTGGCCATCCTACTCCAAAAAGATCTCTTTGGACCCAAACACTATAATTATTATTTGTTATTTAATTGTTCCTTCTTGAGTCAACGGTAGCCGTTCTACTTCCAGCATTCTTATCACACTGATTTTGAATGCCAACTGCAATGCAAGAAGGAAAGTCTCGTTGCAAGTCTCACTGACTCTGGTCATGGAGGCCCTGGATCATCTGGCTTGGGAACTAGGATCTCCCTATGACTTCAGATCCATAAATCTATTCGGTTGGCCAATCCTGTGAGTCAGATTCTCCATTCTTCGGGGTCTTCTTTTAGTATCTCCTTATCTGTAGTTTTTTCTTCTTTCGGCTGCCCATTTAAAAGTCAATTAAATCCAGCAGTTACTATTCCTACTTCTTGTAGATAATCAATGAAGGGTCTGCAGTCTTTTACATACCCCTTGTCCTATTTTTTTTAAAAAAACTAATTTGTCCATCTCTGCTAATTCAGTCAGTTTAGTTAGCCAGTTCACCAGAGAAAGAATTCCATCCTCTTTCCATTTCTGTGCATATAACATTCTTGCTGCTGTTACCATATAGACCAGTGGTTCTCAACCTGGGGGTCGGGACCCCTTTGGGGGTCAAACTACCCTTTCAGAGGGGTCGCGACGAGCCTCCCTCCGCCCTTCCCTCGCACCTCCCGGCTGCTCCGCCCCCGTGGTTGGGGGTCCCCACAACATGAGGAACTCCATTAAGGGGTCGCGGCATTAGGAAGGTTGAGAAGTGCTGATATAGAGAATCAAAGAATTCACATTATCTAGATTTTCTTCTAGTATTTCTAATAAAAACACTTCTGGTCTAAATGACATGTTAATTTTTAAGATATTTCTCATACAGTATGTATCTGTATCCAATCTTCTTCTTTTTTTTCTTTTTTTTTTTTTTTTGCTTTTTTTATAAGTCCACCACATGATAAAATGTTCCTTCACTTGCTTTACACTTCCAACACATTAGACACGTCTTGGTATATCTTTGCTAATTTATGTGGTGTTAAATTTGCTGTCTTCTTATTCTTTTAGCCATGGGAGTGGCCGCAGTTGGGAGGTCCCACACAACACCACCAAGGACTCTGCCAAGCCCACACGGGGGAAAGAACCTGGCTGAAGGAGAGACCATGGAAGAGGGCAAGTGGCCGCTTCACTGCTTTACCCCCGTCCTCCACATACCATTTCTTACCTGACCTCTCCACCCTCTCTCAAAGAGTCACAGATGTGGGAGAAAGAACTGCATTAATTCCTCCCCTCCTTCGGGTGTGGTCACGCCTAAGGTTTAATCCAACCTCGTCCGCCGTCAGAGCAAGAGAACACATCAGCAAAGTGACCAGTAATTTTCTTTCCGCATTTTCTATCCCAAAGATGAATCTTCTGAGTCATTTAGCACTGAAAGAAAACAGTTTGTCACTTTGCTGAAGTGTTCTCTCCCTCTGAAAGTGGACTGAAGCTGGATTAAACCTTAAGTGTGACCACAGCCTTGGAGAAGCAGTTCAAGCTCATCCAACTTCAGTCTGACACATTCTTACGCCTTACTGTGAACTTACCTCATGTCTCCTTCCTGCTGGAGTTAAAATGATAAGCAGTTGGAGAGCAGAGCAAGGAGGGTACAGCTAGAAAAACACAAGTTAACAAACTAGCCTGCCTTCTTCCTCCTGTAATTACTGCTACATTATCTTTCCTCTCTCCTTTAGAGGAGTTACTGCATCACACTCTTGTCAAATTAGAAATGACCACTCTATTTTATGCTTTTGCGGGATTTAGCAAGGGTAAAAAAGGTAAAGTAGATGCAAATGAATCGTGGGGACTAAAGAAAATGATTTTATGGCCTAAAGTAACAATATATAGGGTGCGTTCCCATATGAGATAAAATGCAAATCCAATCCATTTTTGGGATCGTCCAGTCCCATTTAAATTTTTATTATCGGACTTTGAGGATTACATTGCTAAAATCTGCAGAAAAAAAAGTCCTTGGAAAAACTGTTTTGGTGCCCAGGCTGCTTTTCTTTTTCCCTATGGGAACGCTACCAGACGATTCAGTGAGGAGATCTGCCTTTCGGACTGTTCCCCCCCCCCCATCCTTCTGACCAATGCCTGCGGCAGATGGGTGGGATTTCACATCTGTGGAGGTCTGCCCCCTGTCCTTCCCATCCCTGCAGTGCTGGAGTCCTAGAGATCCAAAAAAGGTTTGTATGTTTGAACACAGATTTCCCCTTTCTGTAAATGCCACTGCAATTATGAGGGATACATTTGTAGCAGCTAACAATCATAGAGGGAAACTTTTTTTAACCTCGCTAAAAACCACAAGCCTCCATTCTCTTCCCACCCCTTGCTGATCTGAAAGGGAGAGATCGCTTTGTGCTGTCTGTTCTTTCGTTCCGCTGCTCCTGCGCAAAGCTGCTGCCTTCCCGCTAACGTGAATGGATGGAGTGTCCGATTTGAAAGGGAGAGTAATCGCTTTGCCCTGTGTCTGTTCTTTCGCTCAGCTGATTCTGAGTGGGGCAGGCTTATAGGGTTTGGACAAGGGGCGGAGATGAAAAGATCCTGTTCCTCCGTGCTGGGGATTTGGGCAGTTTGAGTGGGAACTGCAGTATTCAAATTCAGCCCGTGGTATCCTCAAGCAAAGAGGAAAAGCCAGAATGAGCACTTGGTCCTGAATCTGGATTAAAATAGTCAAGTGGGAATGCGGCCACAGAATGTTTAAGCTGTTAAAAGTCACACAAACCTGCCCGAAGCCACTTAGTTATTCTCAGAGAGACAGAAAAGGAAAGAAGACAGAGTGTAGGATGAGCACAAGGAACCAGAACTTTGGCAGAAGGAGGAAGGGAGCTGAAATAGCCGAGTTTGGATAACTTGAGCGGTTAGAGGGATGGAAAGGCAGAGACAGGAGGAAACAACAAATGCTAATAATTATCTGTCCCAAGGAAAAGGCAGCAAAAAGGAGCAGTTTCCTGAATTTCACCATGACCTGGAGGTGTGATGCTGTGTCTGTTTTTTGGATTCCTGGCAGCAGCTCAAGAGGCAGCAGCTGTTTCATTTCAGATTACAACCTGCCTCTTCTTTCTGAAGAGGTTTGACAGGCTCACGCCAGAATGAAGAGAGAGAAGGAGAAGCTTTCACAGGCTGCCCTTGACCCACTCAAAGACAACCCTGGATTCCATGAGCATTTCTGATAAGCGTCTAGGATTTCCTTTCATCTAACACTGGCCCGTGCTTCCAAGCAGTGCTCTGACTAAGCCTATAGCTGAGAGACACAGAGATGGAGGAAGGGACCTAACTAAGGTCTACAGTTTACAAGCACACTTGGGAGACACAGTGCTCCAAGAAAGCGTGTTATATGGAAGACCTCTGCAGGTGTTAGTTCTACCAGGGCTGCCACCACTTCCAGAGCACAGGGCATGGACCTAGAAAGGCTCTGAAGGACACTAGGGTTTCCACAGCCTTTCCCCCTCTTTTTCTTTCAAGCATTTATCTTCCATGCCATTTCCCCCAATTTATCACCAGTATACACAGGGAACATCACAGAGGTATTGCATTTTCTTCAGTATATGGTCTCGAAGGAACCGGGACTGTAAAAACTCCATTATCATGTCAAATAATTGCCTGGGGAGATTTGACTTCACAACAACTGGTCTACCCAAAGAAGTTAAGGACTCATTAAGATGTTCTCTCTTTAGAGGTTTATAGAACCTAAAGGATCTTTGGATACCCTAAAAGATTTTCTCATATAATGAGCAGAAGTCCTATCTGAGGACCTCACTTTGCTTTGGAATATGAGCATGCAATCATGCCTCTTAGCCTGTTCTACTCATTGCTGTTACTTCTACGTAGGGAAGTAAGTCAGCTAACAACTAACAGCCTCCCCTGCTTTGCTCCACCCACGTCTTCTGGGAAAGAGGAGAAAGGACAAAACAACTTGTGAGGGTAACTGCCTCCAGCTGGTATCCTGACTCCAATATAGAAGCTTCCATATGGACTATGGACAAAAAACCAGAAAAATGACCCATTCATTTGATTTCCTATGGTCTGATAAAAGCGCAATAGTGAGGATGGAAGATAGGAGAGAAAATAACAGAATTCCTCTTCGGAAAATATACTTTTAAAATATACTTTTGCTCTCACTACTCACCTGCCACCCAAAAAGTAGCTTATCCCTGTCTTTCTTTTAACTCCAAAAGAGGATAAAGGGGCATTATTGCTAGAACTAAGAAATATGGAGAGGTTTGGGGAGTCTCCAGAGAACATCTTGTCCAGGGATTCTCAAATCTTGCAAAGGACAAAGTGGGGCAGAAGATACATCAGCAAACAATAAAACTGACACGTTGGTTGCTTTCTGCTGGCTAAGGGTGGGACTGACCTTTTGTAAGCCAATATCAGATAGCACTGACAATGACATATACATTGAAACGTCTGCTAATGTACAGTACTGATATTCTGTTTTTACTGCCCAAATAAAATTGTATTTTGTAACATTTGGTTTGAGATCTGTTACACTGTTATCAAGGGTTGGTTCAATCAATTATTTACATGTTTTCTACCCACAGGTTTAATGAACTCGCAATCTGGACTCTGTACAGCAACTTGAATGACCAGAAGATTGTGCCACCCTGTGAGACTGTGGGCCTCCTCAGTTTTGTGGGCTGGTAGACTGGGAAAGTGGCATTCGGACACTCAGGTGCTTCTACACACAACAATGATTTGAACAACTGCTGATGCGGAAAATTACCCCGCAGAGACTGTGGAGAAAGCTTGGAAGGGCCTTCACCATAATCTGAAATCAGGTTCATCCCAGCAGCTCTGGCTGCAAGGAAGAATAATGCCTGGCACTCTGTGGACGATAAAGTGCCAGCCATCATCACAGATGCACAGGGGCTCGGAGGAGCAGGCTGAAGAGCTGTTGTGATCCTTGCCTACCTGGAAAGCTGTCTTCACAATGCTTCAACCCTAGCAGACTAATCCTTTTATGGAGCAAAGACTCACCACTCAAGCATAGGCTCACGCTTCCCTTAGCTCCAAAAGGTCTGCATTGACAGACAGTGCAGCCCCCCTTATGTGCCTTTTTCACACCGGCCCATGCCCAGCCCCAGTCTGGGACTTCTGGTGTTTCAGAAGAGCCAACCTCAAAGGAATCCATGAGCGTCTACTGAAGCGAGACTCATTGTCTGAAGATGAGGCAAAGACGCATGGGTCTCCCCCGGAAGATTAAATCTCCCTCCCTTCCTAAAAAATCCATTCATGCCCATCCCTAATCAGCTGTTGTGGTTGAATATTGAAACATAAGGGGCAAGAGAAGTTTTCTTCCTCGCCCTCCAGCACTTCCCCTAAACCGGTGGTTCTCCAACTGTATTAGCATTCTTAGACGCTCCCACAACAGATCATGAAGTCACTACAGTAATCCATAACCTCAAAGGAGGCAAAGCCCTGGCCCTATGAGTTTCCCTCTGCTTAACCCATCCCCTATGAGACCCACGCAATGTCACCCTTGGACGTCTCCCCCTGCCCTCAACTTGGAGTCAATTATTGTTCCTTGGTGGGGGGCTGGAGAGACTGCCTTACCGCACTATTAAACCAAGACTACAAAATAATTTCAACATGCCTGCAAATCTCTTCCCCTCTACCCAATACTTAACATCTCTTTGAATCAGCAAAGATAAATTATCTGGTGTCTCACCAGATATCAATCAGTTTTACTTTTTTTTCACCTGACACGTGAAACAGTGGAGGTTCTGGATCTGTCCTTTGGTATGGCTATGGTCTGGATAAGAGTAAACAACGGATACTAAATCCAGGTAAAAGTGAAATCCAACCAGTTGAAAGATAATCATCCCATTTAAACGGTATTGCCGTATCCCTAAAAATTAGATAGTTTGTAAACTGCGCCAGCTCTGCTTGCAAACCATATGTGAGCCAGTGTGGTTAGGGAGCCGGACTCTTATCTGGGAATACCAGGCTGGATTCCTTCTTGTTCATGAAGCCAGCTGGGTGACCTTAGGCTAGTCACAGCTCTCTTCTGAGCTCTCACAGCCCCACCTACCTCACAAGGTAGTTTTGCTGTGAGGAGTACAAAGCTTTGTCAGTCGCTTTGAGTCCCCTTAAATGGGTGAGAAAAGCGGAGTAGAAAAGTCAACTCTTTTTCTTCGAACGTTTTTGGTTTTTAGCCCTGTACAGTTTGGGAGTCGGTGATCTCAACGAGTGTTTTACTTGAAAGATCTACAGATAACCTATCTTGAGTGATCCTACCAAAAATAAATGAAGAAAAGGGGCGCCTCTGTTACTGCACACTACAGCACACACACTAAGGACCAATTCCCCTTCTGAAGTTTACTGGGGTCATGTATGAATAAACAGAAAATATTATTATTCACTAGTCTTTTAAAGAATAACATGATTTGTGCTTTAACTGTTCTTTTCGAATGTGTTTTCAATATTTATCTTTTTTATTGTTTTTAAGATTTTGTGAGTTTCCCAGAGAACCATAGCTGGGCGCAACTATATTAATATAGTTAGAAAAATACAGGTTGTAAATATAAATTTGAATAAGTACATAAATAAATGTACTCCAAAATAAATTGAAGATTCCTTCATAATTTAGCAGTACCTATCTCCCGGAACTAATTCTGACCATTTCTGTTTGCTAAATGCACCAGCTTCCTGTCTAAGTCCTCAGTAACAATTCTGCTTTCTTAAAATCTCAAATTTTGAATGAAACTATTTTGAAAAGTTAAAATACTAAAAGAGTGTGTTACCTTAAAATTTACTTCTCTGCAGGTGTAAATACATGAATGTAATAATAACTGAAAAGTGTTATTTATATTAAAATATTTAAACTATTTAATGAGCTTTCCCCCCGCCATCCAAAAAGTTAGTTAAGTGTTTGCCTGAACCTCCTTGAGGCAAAGGAAGTTTCAAACATATTGGATTTGAAACTAGCCATTATTTCCCATGTTGCAAAAATGGCAATTTTATTTCCCGACAGCAAATGAAACTGTCAGGAAAATTTAGATGCAATAAAACTGTGTGGTTAAGCCAACATGCTGGATTTGGACTAAAACTGAATTAAAGGAATTAAAATTAAGCATTATGTCAGTCAAACTTTGTAAAAACTTTATTAACGCAGGGATTCTTGGGAAAACGGAGGGGTTTGGCTCCACCGAAAGCCAACAGGACCTGTCCACTTCATCTCTATCAATTGTGTCACATTTGGAATTTGCACAATGAAAAATATTTTGCATAAGTGTCTTGCTTCTGGCAACCTTTCCACCTTTATAAAAAGTTGTCAAGGCAGTATGTGACTTTTCACAGTGCTGAGTTTTAGAACGGTGGCTTCAGTCCAAGGCGAGCTAATAACGGCTGACATGGCACTGGAATCTTGAGGCCTAAATCAACATTGTTTTCACAGCTGTAATTAAGCCACCTAATCAGAAGCACATTTTGACGGGACAGTTTCTGGAAGCCAGACATTACAATTTCTTATGCCTGGAGCTCAGTGGCTTGTGAGAGGTCCTCATTTAATTTCTCTGTGTGTGTGTGTGTGTGTGTGTGTGAGAGAGAGAGTGTTTTAAAAGAGTCAGTAAAAAGAAAATACCAGTTGGTGCAATGTGCAACTGTTGAAATGAAGCAGGTATAGATATGTGTGGAGCCTTTGACCAACTGCATCCCACCCTGCTCTGGCCCTCGGCCGAGTCCCCATCTCTCCAGCGGCAGCTGTACGCAGTGAGAATACGGGCCCTGCCAAGATCAACAGATGATCTGTTCTGAACCGGCTCTCTGTGTGTTCTGATTGTAAATTGTGCTGGTGATGATTAGAGAAACTCCAGCACAGGATGTTGACTCTTAAAACTGCCCAGAGAAAATAAGGCCGGGGTTGTTTGCTTTTAAATCCGGGTTTCTTTTTTCTCAAACTCCTTCGGTGACTTGGTACAGAGTTGCGTCTGTGGCTCTGAGATGATCTTCCAACACGAATTCGCTCAAATTAAACAGAGTAAAAAGGCCTCCCTGGCGCTCCCAGAGCAAGACCTTCATCTCCCAATGTTTATGCAAGCAAACTGCCGCTGCTGTGGCTGCCGAGCGCAGTCCTTCAACCAGCACTCACAAAGCGCTTTCTCTGTCTTACCACCTGTTAAAAAGAGAGATACTCCTGCAGGACTAAAAGCTTACTTCTTGTTATCACTCAGCTGCGTCCACATTAAAAGAGGCAGACAAGACACTCGCGTGTGAGGGGCGGTTGCACTTGGTATCTTTAATAAACTTTCAACCTCAGAAGCCATTCTGCAACCATCACTATGGAAGGAAAGTTTCATTCCCTGGATCTGATTACATTGAGTTCTGCATTTTAATTGCATATGGATTCTATTAGCTTGCTCTCTTCCCTTATAGGCAACATTTTAATCAAATTACTATAATTTTCAAATATGTTTCAACAGCTTGACAAGGCAAAAGTTCACATGCCTGACATACACGGAATATCACTATTCCACGAGGGTGTTGTTGTTGTATTCCTTAGCATTATGAATCCACACGGGCTTCGACTGGCTGCAGCTGCTGTCAATCCAAGCAGCTCCTCGAACAAGCGCTGAAACCAGTGGGAAAGAGGTTCTCGCTCACGTTCCCCCAAAACTGACTGAACTAAATTACCTGGATATTCCGGCGTATAAGACAACTGGGCGTATAAGACGACACCCAACTTTTCCACTTACAATATAGAGTTTGGGATATACTCGCTGTATAAGAAGACAACACCTGGCCTATAAGACGACCCCCGACTTTTGAGAAGATTTTCCTGGGTTAAAAA
>MTQE01001418.1:1592299-1614502 GCA_014337955.1 Aspidoscelis marmoratus | reverse complement strand
GCTGTGGCCTGATCCAGCAAGGCTTCTCTTATGTTCTTATGTTCTCTGATATTCTCCAGCTCATGGCTTCTTCATAAAGGAGTCACAACCACACTAACTATGTTTCCAAAGGAAAGCTTTTGTGTCCTAATTTCTTGACCACATCTACAGCAGAGGGAATGAGATACATGCTCAAAACTATTTTTTCCCTGTTCCCTCCCACACCATTTTCCTTTTGTTTCTTGTCTCTTTAGATTGTAAGCCTGAGGGCAGGGACCTGTCTAAGATTCATATAATATTGTACAGCGCTGAGTACATGTACAGCGCTTTAGAAATAAACTATAATAATAATAATAATAATAATAATAATAATAATAATAATAATAATAATAATAATAATAATAATAATAATAATAATAATAATAATAATAATAATAATAATAATAATAATAATAATAATAATAATAATAATAATAAAAACTATAGACCAGGGCTTGAATAATTTTATTACTTTTAGTCAAAGCACCTCTGTAAGTATGACTCAATGTAGAAAAAGTGTGGAATAATTTAACTAGAAAAGCAAGACACGCATAGGATTTTATTCAAATATTGGAAAGCTGATTTCTGATTGAGATACCTTGACAATTACATCCATTGTTGATTTCATTTGCCAGGATACTCACTATCCTCAATATGTGACCAAAATTGGCAAAAATAGCTGAACAATAAACAACAGCAGAATAATCTGCTATCATTTAACAACTCTGTGAAACTAAGAAACATGCCTTCTTCCTATCCTGGTTCCATTTTACCTACAGGACCCAACTGTGATGGCAACCTGATGGGAAGATTTAAATACTTCCCTTGCTTGTTCTTCTTGGAAAATAGTATTTTGATTTCATCTCCACATTCTTTTCTTTTCCCAGACGTACTGCTGTTTATCTCTAGTTTTCTTTGCTAAAAAATGTCTCCAATTTCTTAAAACTGCCTTGAAGTCCACGGCAGTGATGGTCCTAACAAAACCAATTTGTTCAAGCAAGGTTAGAAATTTTATTTTTAATCACTGATCATACATTATTGATGATTTTATTTATAGCACTTTCTGCATTGCCGAAACATTTTCCTTGTAAAGAAAGGTTATTTAAGACTCTAACCTGGAATGCTACCACCTCTGGCCCACCCTTCAGCCCTTCCACTGCAAAGGTCTCCAGGTGTAGCCGAGGTAGCTGCAGGGTGAAGTCATTCCTTGTTGCCGCAGTCCGTGACAGCGAGATCTGATCTCTGACCTAGAAGGGAAAAAACAGTATCAATGGTAATTCCCCTTCAGACACATTAACTTGGATGAAGTGGGTCCCCTTGAGTCCACTGAGTGGACTTGCATTGATCGCTGGACCTGAAATCCATGAATAAATTTAGGACTAATTGATTTTTTGTTGCAAATAAATCTCTAATTCAGCGTGCTGGGAGTGAATGTTAAAAAGAAAAAGTATCCTCTTCTCTAGACTGAAAGGAGATGGCAAGGAAAGACAGTAAAGATTTCTAACAAAACCCATCTGCAAAATTTTACATTGTTCATATCTAAGGCGTTAAAATGTAAAACTGTACATAGCAAAGACATTATAGTAAAATAATTGCCCTCTTTTATTCCAAGAGAACTGTCAACCTCTCCTGAACTATAACAGGGTGACAAAAATACTGTGATATCCTAACAGCCATCACTTTCAGCTTTTATATGCAATTCCAAGTTTGAAATCTTTTTTCTCAGAACAAGATATTGGACCTGTTCCTCCTGAAAAGGAAGCATCAATTATCCTGCTAAGACTATTACGCTGAATTCGACAATGAGGATGTTTTTAAGCAATAAGTTGGTTTAGCAGCTACTTAGAAGTATTACGTCTGCAATATCACCAAACATAGCAGCAAGCCTGTTGGAAAAGTCAGTAGTTCTAAAAACCATAAATATTCTTTTCTAAAGCCTGAGCAGTTTGGATTTAGACAGATTGTAAAGAAACAACAAAATGCTCAGGACCATAAATGAAAGATCTCTCAGCCTTGTGCAGCTGGTATTAGACTGCCACCTTCTGTCACGGTAAGAAATCCCTTAGTTCATTATGTGCTACTTAGTTGAAATACCACATGTGTAAACATTTTTATACCATTAGTTCCCATGCCTGTATTATTTTCATTCAAAACAAACTACAATAGTCGACACACTTCCTGTCATTAGGCGTAACAAATATGCTTGGACTGTACTAAGCTGGAGTTAATTAAAACCAAGGAAAAAACTTACAAACCCTTCCAGTGTGGTCTTAAAAACAACCTGGAAGCTTCCGTTTCCCTTTCTTATTAACTGTAGTTTATAAGAGCCAACCCCTAAACTGTGATTAATCTTAACTACAGATCACCGAAGCAAACCGGTCTCCTGAGCCATGCATTTAGGCTGATTCGTTTCAAGCAACTCATAGTTCAGATCCAGGCAAAAATGACAAGTGGAAGCTACTCAAAAACAGAAGTAAAAGCTTCCAAATTCCTTGCGCCTGACCTTGGTACCATCACAGTAAACCAGGGTTTACCATGATATCTTAATATGGTCAACTGAGGTGCTTCTTCTGAGCAAACAGCAAACATGTACAGGGCTGCAGTTAATTTTAACCAAAGACAAATTCTTCTTATGCCAAATCCCTGTTTTCAAACACAAATAACACATTTTATTTCCATGAGGAATTAATTACTGTACATTTCTGCTAATTTTCTGCATTCTTATATCGTGCAAACAAAACAAAACATTCTATCAGTTAAAGTGGCTGCAAGATCCTGGTAATGTGTCGAATTACATTCTTCATATTAGAAAAACCTTGCAACCAAAGGAGCAGGAAACAAATGAGATAATGCCACATCTGCTGCACAGAAAATCCCACCTGCTTTATGAAAAAAAAATTACACTTTGAAATCTCCTGCATTTGACAACCCAAGGACTTGGCTGCAGCAGAACTGAGCTCCAGAACATCCTAACCCAGAAACGGTACTGATGCTCCTCAAGTCCCACTGGCAACCACAGCGCCCAGGGAAGGCCTGGCGACTGCGGCTTTGAGGGTATGCATAATAATAAGAGAAGAGAGATTTCTTAGCATTTTCTGTTAGGGAACCCCTAGATCTAAGCTTACTGCTCTACTCGCAAGCAGGTCGCCACCAGTCTCTGTATTGGTCTCTATAAGAAATCCTGCTTTCAAAACAGTCTGTTTTTTTGCATACTTCCTGGTCATATTTTTTCAATTATTCATTTTACTCCTCCTTTCAACAGATACAGACACAATATATAAAACGGATGCACGATATGCAATGTTAATTGGAAGTTTAGACGCACGGATCTATGCATGCATGTATGCCCTGTGCTAAGGTCCGCGGGGACAGACAACCTTAACATTTCTCAGGCTGACCTAAAGAATCCAGTCAATATCTGTGGTTCCCAAACGTATGCACTATAATGCAATTTTTATAACAGCATAGGTCCTCCACACATTTCTACACAGACTAGCCTAGGCTCAAGAGAGTAAGTCCAGTGGAACAAACAAAGTCTCCAGAGTCTTCTGACAGTATGTGTAATTCTGTTCAGATGTTAACCTTTCCTAACGTAGTACAAAGGCATTATTCTTATTATATTCGTAACATTACATATTTGTTAGATTTGTTGTAGTTTATACATGCTTTCTTTTAGCTTCTCACTGCAGCCAATATGAACACAGATAAAAGAAAACATTAATGTGGATTAAGGTACTGAGAATTTATCAACATCAAACCACCAGTGTTTTGCCTTCTACCCTTCTGAACCATAGTCAATAGATCTAAATATTTTACTGCACCCTGGCCAATTCATTGTTTGATGTTTAAAAACGCAACCAGAATCAAAGAAAATTTATTAAATTTGAGCCCCCAAATGAGATACTATTAGCTTTGAAAGTCAAGTTTAACTGCGATATTGATGATTCTCTTTTTTCTGTGACAAAATTCACCAGGGAAATCCCTGATGTCAAAGTACCAAAGCAGATTGCTAATACTGAGAAGGGAGGGAAGAAAACGAAGCAGAAGGGGGGGGGGAGTGAAGGAAGGAAGAGAGTGAGAAGAAGAAAACAATGTCTACAATATATAGGTAGAAGACAGAAAGCAACTGGGTTCTTCAACCTCACCTCTGCTTTGTTCTGTTCTTTCCCATCAGGATATAGCATAAGCTGAGCAATAAAGCAAACACACATATCTTTAAAATGCAATAACTGGAACAGTAGGTCATCGTCAGGAAGGAATGTGATCATATAAACCTCTGCACACCATAAGTCCCAAGAACATGGTCTAATGTTTTTAATTATTTTAGATAGAAAGGTCTGCATTTTTTCCATTAACACTATACATAAAAACATATTAATCGTGATTTGCTTTACTGGTTTTAAGTGAAAAAAGGAACAGATTCCTTTCTGAGAGATCATCTACTGCATGCACTAAAGGGAAAGTTTTTATGAAGCAAAAGCATAAAAAAAGTTTCATTGGACAATAACATGTCCCCCCCCCCCCCAAGAACACTCATTCTAATCTGTCATTTTCATCGTTTCCGAGAAGTAGAAAATTTGTTTCTACCTAAAGTTACTTTAGACTGTAGCCGGTACTAACTATGAACAAACACCTCACACCTAGAAATTAGACAGCAAAGAATTCTAAGCTGAACTCCTTCCTGTCATGTTACATTTATGGATGAGCAGAACATCCTACTGTGCACGTTTCCTCACCATACTGCTGTTAGCTGGGCTTCATTCTAGATTTTTGGTAGAGCACACGTCTTGCTCACTTTGGCCAACATCATAGTTTCTGCAGCCTTGAGATCTTTAAGAAACTGCATGTGTTCAGATAGAATCTTCCAGTTACAATCCAGCACAAGGAACCCCTATCGACAATATGTAGGGCTGTGAAAATTGTACAGCTGAAACACTGTACTGACCCACAAAAAATATGCCATGGACATGTGCCAATGTCAGAGTTCAGAAGTACACTAAATGTACGTTTAAAATTGCAGATTAAACATACTCCAGTATGAAAAGCACAGTAATCCTTTTCATTCTCACAAGATACCGTAAAGCATAAGATATATTCAGCAAAGAATTGTTGCCTACAGAAAATAGGGGTTAAAGGGACCCAAAAGACACAAGCCCAAATCAACCAATGTAAGCCACTAGCATTGCAGGGAGGAAAGCCAATTTTTCAGTGTGTCAACCGTCCTGTGGAGGAATCGCCCAGGATACCAGTGTGAGTCCTTCTGCAATGAAGTGGAGGATCAGATTAATGGTCTCCTAAAGAGGCCCCTCAGCTGTGAGAAGCCCTGGTCAAAGAAGAAGACTAGGGGAAGAATGGGCAAAAAATGTTCATCATCTTCACAATTTGCATGAATTGTGAAGGTTCAAAACTTTGTATTCAAATCAAATATTGGCTATATGTGAGGACGGGCTATCTAGACTACTATGTATTTCACTGTGTTTCTTTAATACTCAAACTGCAGAGTAAAGCACTTGCTTTGCAGAGTATTAAAAAGGTTAAAATGTACCCTCTAAGAGAAAAAGTGCTCTTTTCTAGATGGCAGGCTCTTAAGGAGAAATGTAGACTAATGCTAAGTGTGAAAAAGTTAAGGGCATTTTCACGCATACCTTAGGGAAAGTCTTGTGTTGTCTGCACCTCAATCTGGTTCTACTGTCCTAGAGTGTCCCAAGCTGTTGCTGAGTCTTATCTGCTGTCCACAAGCAGTCACATGGTGCCAGGAATTACTCAGGAACACTTATGGACGCACCTTTTGTTTTTTGTTCTCAATAAAAAGCCACCATTTTGTTTGCAGTTAAACACTGCAAGGTGGAAGAATCTCCCTTCTTGTCTTACTCCACGAACAAATGATTTGTGTTGCACTAATGTACTTTCAAAAAAACCTGAGCAACAGGTCATTTTATAGCAGTTATGGCATGCATGTTATAGATCAACAGAACACACACCAAAATAATTAATAACAATAACAATAATAATATTGAACTTCAGCAACTCTGGCGAAAACCAGTGAAAGTGGTCCCAGTCATCCTCGGCACACTGGGCACGGTGCCAAAAGATCTCAGTGGGCACCTACAAACCATTGGCGTTGACAAGATATCGATCTGCCAACTACAAAAAGCCACTTTACTGGGGTCTGCTCACATAATTCGCCGATATATCACGCAGTGCCCGAAATCCAGCATAGTGATCTCGTTTGCTGTGTGTAGCTGCTGTTTTTAAATAATCATCATCATCATAACTCAGCAGGAGCTGGACAACTTAGACAGAAAAACCAGAAAACTGATGACGATCCACCATGCACTACATCCTTGTAGTGATGTCGACAGGCTGTACTTGCCCAGGAAAGCAGGCGGTAGAGGACTTTTGCAAGTGAAGCAAACAGTGGAAGAAGAGAAGCATGCATTAGCAGATTACGTGGCAGAAAACAAAGAATCAGCTTTAATTGAAGTCAACAACCAGAAGCTTCTCAAAGTGCAGCAAACCAAGAACCAGTACCGGAAAACTGCAATTCAACGCCGAACTGACAGCTGGCGCAATAAAACACTGCATGGACAGTTCTCGGAGAATGTCGAAGGCAAAGTGGACATGGAAAAGACCTGCACAAGAACAAGCAATAGGAACAAATGCCATCAAAGCCAGAATTGAAAAATCAGGAGAAGATCCAAAGTGCCGACTCTGCAAAGAAGTTGATGAAACAATCGACCATATACTCAGCTGCTGCAAGAAGATCGCACAAACTGACTACAAGCAGAGACACAATGCTGTAGCACAAATGATCCACTGGAACTTGTGCCAAAAGTACCATCTGCCGGTGGCAAAGAACTGGTGGGATCACAAGCCAGAAAAAGTTGTTGAAAATGAACAGGCAAAACTACTTTGGGACTTCAGGCTTCAGACTGACTGAAAATTGGAGCATAACACACCTGATATTACAATCATTGAGAAAGTGAAGGTGTGGATCGTCGACGTAGCTATTCCAGGTGACAGCAGAACTGAGGAGAAACAGTTGGAGAAACTCACCAGATATGAAGACCTGAGAATTGAACTTCAGCGACTCTGGTGAAAACCAGTGAAAGTGGTCCCAGTCACCCTCGGCACACTGGGCGCGGTGCCAAAAGATCTCAGCGGGCACCTCAAAACCATTGGCATTGACAAGATATCCATCTGCCAACTACAAAAAACCACTTTACTGGGGTCTGCGCGCATAATTCGCCGATACATCACACAGTCCTAGGTGCTTGGGAAGTGCCCGACTAGTGATATAATACGAAATCCAGCATAGTCATCTTGTTTGCTGTGTGTAACTGCTGTTTTTACATCATCATCATCATCATCATCATCATCATCATCATCATCATCATCATCATATTCTGTTTGCTACTCAATATCATTTACTGCTTGTTCCTGTAGTACAAAGGTATTGGCTGAACACATTCTGCCTCTTCTCACCCTCCATTTTCTGTTGGTTATATTCAAATAATTTTAGGGCAGCGATTGCTGATTGTGACCACCAGTGAAACTATGGAAGCAAGCAACCTCAAGTAACCTCTGCCACTGGGTCTTCTAATGATCTGTGGTGGTTTTATCTGTCTTGTAAAATAGCAGTAGCTACTTTTCACCCTTTGAAGAACTCCCAGGATCATATTTTTGCTGCCTTTCACGAGTGGCAACTGCCAGTTTCAAGCAGCATAAGACCAGTATCTTCTGATCCGAAAAGCAGTTGTGAATGAGAGGAAAAGAAGATGGACATGAACTGAGCTGATGCTCTAAAAATAGAAAAGATAAAGAGCAGCATGACCAAAAATAAAAAGAAAGAAAAAATAAGATGAAATAGGAGGCAAGTCATCCACAAAGAAGCTTCTGAATGGGAGCAATGGTAGAAGAACATTACAGGGAATATATGGGCATGAGAGAACAATGGAGTCTGCAAAATGTTTAACTTGGGAACAGACAATTTGAAATGCATCAAGGTCAAAGACATTCGGTTCATAATAATTCCTTGAACTCATTTCATTGTTTGCATGTGACACATTCACACACGCATCTTCTCCCTTCAACCATGGCCATTTGAGCATGCACCTCTCACACGGAAAGGAATCAGCTCGTCTGCCATCACATTCCTTAGAAGCCCTTTGAGGAGAGGGCATTAAAAGCATAAGTTAGTGTTCTCCGCTATAAAATGGTGCGCTAGTGATCTACTCATTAAGGGTCCAACTAACCCGGGATTAGAAATCAACTAAGATCAATTTGCTAACAAAAAAAGGAATATTTCCTCCAACACTTAACAGAATTGGAAAAGCAAAACTTAAAAGTTAATCTGTGTATTTATCCCACTTGTCGTGTCTCAGTCCTGGCTTATGCCCTCTGTGTGCATCATAACTAGAACAAGTTGAAGACTCCACAGGAGCTACATATGGTCTGCCAAGACTGGAAAAACACACAGTTATCTCCCAGAAAGTTTGTTTGCAATTACTGACCTTCTCACTAAGAAACCTCTGAGAAGCATCCAAGGAACCCTGCAGTTCCTATGAAAGGCATTTTTTAAAAACTGCAACAGAAAAAAAAAGTTTAGCCCTCACACCTCTTCCTAAACTCTACTGCAGAAACAGATGCTGGAATACAGTTGGGAAACAGTAAAAATGAAATATTGTAAAATAAATCTTGAAACTTGTGGGAAAGGGTGGGTGTTTTTTAATTATAGCACACTTAAGCTTATTGCAAGTCATTATTTTATATGCAATACATGATTAACATATGGGAGGTTTGAAGCTGTTCTAAACAAACACCTCTAGCAGAATCAGAGAAATAGCCATGTTAGTCTAATTTGGAAAGTCCAGCAAGGTACTTAGTAGCACTTGGACTAACAGGAGAAGGGTTGGTGGCATGAGCTTTCGTAGACGCGTCTACTTCTTCAGATGCATCTAACAGGAGAAGGGTTGGTGGCATGAGCTTTCGTAGACACGTCTACTTCTTCAGATGCATCTAACAGGAGAAGGGTTGGTGGCATGAGCTTTCATAGACGCGTCTACTTCTTCACATGTATCTAGCAGGAGGCTAACAGGAGAAGGGTTGGTGGCATGAGCTTTTGTAGATACGTCTACTTTTTCAGATGCATCTAACAGGAGACTAACAGGAGAAGGGTTGGTGGCATGAGCTTTTGTAGACACATCTACTTCTTCAGATGCATCTAACAGGAGACTAACAGGAGAAGGGTTGGTGGCATGAGCTTTTGTAGACACATCTACTTTAGATGCTCCCTAGCATCTAAAGAAGTAGACGTGTCTACGAAAGGTCATGCCACCAACCCTCCTCCTGTTAGTCTCCAAGTGCAACTAACTAACTTGCTGGATCTCTAGCAGCAGATAGTTTTAAGACCACATCTAGAGTACACCATTAGTAACATGTTGCCCAGATACAGATCTAATCAGTCACAACTATGCAAATATCTACAGCTTAAGAAAAATATATTCACAATCAAGACACTAAGTCTTTAGTTTCTGACTCTTCTGGTTTCTGCATTTCCTAGCAGGAAGTGGCTTTAATAAATCATTTTAAACCCAAAATGATGGAAATAAGGTAGGAAGACTCCTCCTCCCCCTCTTGCCATGTCAGTTACATGTGGCACAATCCACATGCAGCAATCCATATCAATGGAGAATGGCAAGCACATGACCCAGTGGCCACCACGAGGATTTTAAAAACTATTTTAAGATGTCTAATATATTTGGAAGACATAAACTGAGAGACTATATTTTCATACCCCAACAACACTGATTCTGAATGGCTTTCTCTGGAATAGTCAGAGATGCCATGGCTGCCAAAATAACCATAGAATTGACCTAGTATGTTACCAACCCAGCACTTCTGATACGGCTTTCTGCGCTAGACAGCAGGAATTGTACAATGGGTTACCTTCACTTGCTTCTCCCTGATTGACTTGTATGTGGGGCTGCATATTGTCATCTCCAACTATGCAACTGCACATGTAGGCTATGATATCCCAGCAAAAGGCATAAATACTGAACGAGCATCGGAGTGGCTAATAAGTCATCACCTGATCACCAGAAAGGAATTTTATGTGAGCAACCATCTTTCTTTCTCTATGGTCTGGATCAGACTTGTACAATGGGTAGGCTGAAGAATGCATACAGGAAGCTGAAGAATAACTTAAGTACTTGATCTCATCTATCAGGTATCTTCTTACAGTATCTTGAACACCTGCTGCAGCATCCTATGACCAGTAGCTACATCTGCTGAATGGTAAGCATCCATCTTATAGTGCCTCATGAATGTATAGGGACTGACAAGGTTGCCGCACTAATCAAGAAAGTAACCAACCAGGCAGCAACTCTGGCTGAATGTCCTTTTATGGAGGCAAGCAGAAGCACTCTATATGCCAAGAAAATTCAGGCTCACGGTAGGGGTGTGCACAAATGCAATTTTTGAGATTCAATTCAATTCAAATTTAATATCTGGAAATTCGATTTGATTCTTTAAAATTCAAATTTACCCAAATTTGATTCAAATTAAGCAAATTTGAAACCATTCATTCGAGTTTTCAATTTGAATTTGCACTTACAAATGTCAACAACATTCATATGTGCATGTATGTATTGCTACATATCCCATATGCATCCATACACATCCCGTATTTATCCTATATGCAACCCTTTTTCATCCCGTACAGATCCATACAGATGTGTACAGATGCGGGAAAGACGCGTACATGCAAGCATGCATCATGTATGTACCCGCACACATACAAATGTCTGAATAATTTGAACGAATAGATTCAAAAATTCAAAAATTATTCCAATGTTTAAATTCAAATTGATAGACATTCACTTCAAATTCAAATGTTGAGATTTGAATGAATTTGAATTTTGAATGTTTCGAATATTGGTGCACTCCCTAGCTCTATGTAGCCTTCACTCTCACAGAACAGACATTTTGCAAAAAGGCCTAATTCTCTTGAGACAGATATTGGTTGCCTTGCAATATCAAGCTTACATCAGAGCACCTGCAACTCCTGCTTAGGATGAGAGTAGCATGAAGAAATTCCTCATTCCTGTGAAACACAGAATCCACCCTTGGCTGGAAGGAAGGATCAGGTCTCAATATTACTGAATCTGGAGTAATAGTGTAGCAAATGGATCAACAGGAATGGCAAACATCTCCAAAATCCATCTTACTGAAGTGATGGACATAAAGAAACTATTTTATCAATGAGAAGTCAAGAGAGACAGCGCCCAGTGGCTTGAACGAATCTAGAGTGAGGTCAGTGAGGACAGAGCTTAGTCATCAGGTTGGGAAACAATGAACAGGAAATTGACAAGATGCCTTGCTGTCCTTCAAGAATTTTTAAAAGAATGAGCTGGATGTTGATCAAGCGCTATGAGTTCAAAATCCTTTTTCTGGATTGTATTAAAATGCGCCACAGCTGTAGGTCTCTTTTTAGGAAAAACACAACATTTGGAATGAAAGCAGAGAGGGCATCTAACCTGCATCCCTTACACCAGGAGATAAGGGCCTTCCAAGTAACACTGTAAATATTGTTGGTGGAATCCCAATTATCAGCCAGAATGACTTTGATTAAAAAGGAATTGTAGCCCTGCACTTGGAGGCCCTTCTGCTGAATCTCCAAGTAGTGAGGGCTAGATAAGCTGGATCAGGATGGAGAAGCTTGCCTTGACCCAGGAGACCCCTCATGCTCACAGGACAGAAAACCTCCTCCACTGACACCTGCTGAAGAAGAGATCCTCCTGATGATTCAATTGAGGGGAAAGAAAGAAATATGTATAAAAGCCCCAAAGGCCACACTGCAGAAGACAACCATCTGGTTTGCATGACGATTTTTCTACTTGGACAGGTAGAGTGTGAAAACTGGCTGAAGACTCGCACATTTACATCACTGGACTGTCCCAGTGAATGGCTAGCATCTCAAACACTATGGACCTTGTGTTCAAATCACTTTGTATGAGGACAATAGAAACAGGAAGGACATAACCTTCCACCCATGAAAAAAAAAATATAGCCAGGCCTATGAGGGAATTGAACTTGGATCCTCCTTAATTAGGGTTCTGTTGGTGTTGTCTGTATGAACCAGAATATGCCTGCATTGAAGAAATCCTTGAAAATGCCTAAGAGCTAGAAAAATAGTCTTTGGCTCCAGCCAACTGAAGAACAGACTCTGTCGTTGGCCTTGCAATGTCTTATCTAAACAAAATACTGCTCCATTCTTAAAGGTTCATATCAGTAGTGACCAGCATCCTATCTGACTCCCCAGGGAAGAAGAATTAGCTAATAAGGAAGTGTTAGTGTTAAGCCAGTGTAAATATTTTAACAGAAGAAGTTGCAATGAGCCCAGGGAACTAAATCTGTAACTGAAATAACTTTCCCTAAGACAGAAGTCAAGAATAGAACATAACACTCTATTAAATGTAACCAAATATGCCATGCTGACTATATCTCTAATACTCTCAGGAGAAAAAGATATAACATCCCTGGCAGTACCTATGAACACCCCAGGTGCATCAGCTGTCAGCAAGGTGTAAGAAAACTCTTCTTCTCACAGATGAGAGCATGAAGAGCAACTGGAAGGTCTGCTGTGCTTTGTCAAAAGTTTCAAAAGAATTTAATCAAAATAAGCATAAGCAGCAATGCCCTGAATGTGAAGGAGCTCAATGAAGCCTGCTAGGATCTTTGTAAAATCTCTAGGGTCAGATGAAAAGCCAAAGGGGGGAGCCTTGAACTGCAACTGTTGCTTGCCAACTAAAAATCCAAAGTAAGGATGTAGTAAACATATATAGGCATCTCGGAAATCAAGGGGAAATTACTAACCAGACTGTGTTCAAACACTGCATTTTAAAAGTTTTGTTTCTAATAAGTCCAGCAAGGTAGTTAGTAGCACTTGCTACTAGAAGCCTGGGCCCCCTAGCATCTAAAGAAGTAGACGTGACTATGAAAGCTCATGCCACCAACCCTTCTCTTGTTAGTCTCCAAGTGCTATTAACTACCTTGCTGGACTTTTCAAATTAGACAAACACAGCTATTTCTCTGATATTGTTTCTAATACATTTGTTAACCAACTTCAGATCAAGGATGACTCTCTATTCACCACCTTTCTTCAGTACCATGAAAATACTCCCAGAGCTAGTTGATGGGAGGGAACAGGCTTAATGACTCCACTCTACACCAAACTGAGAATGACTTGTTTAATTATGGCAATTTTGGGCTGATATTCAGAAAACTTCCCTTTAAAGGGGGGATCGGTTGGGTTGAATTTGACCCTCGTGACCACATTTAAGTTTTATAGCCACAAAATTCTGCAAGCATGCATTAGAACAGGAAATTATATGTGATGTTAGTTGTATGCAGTCAGTGCCTGAGTCTGTGTTGAAGGTGAGTACCTGCAACTTCTTGATGTTGGCTTTAGAGTGTTTTAACTAATGTGGATCAGGCAGCAACTCATCAGACCTTCTCTGTTGAACAAGAAGTTATTGGCAGCTACTCTGAGAGCCAAAGCCACAGATTTAAACTTAGGGCACAGGAAGGCCTCCTTTCTTTTGATGCTGCCTTTTTTAGGTGCATCAAAGCATGGGACGAGATGTGTCATGGGACCATCCACTACTGGGATCACCAAGACATCACTCTTTGACAGATTAGGCAAGGACAGCAAAGTCCTAGGGGCAATTGGATTTCCCCACTCTTCAGAAGGGTCTTTGGTGCCACTTTATCTCTCCTGGGAAGAGCCAACATACATTTGTCAGCCTCCATTGTAAGCTTTGGAAGAATACAAACAGGAATTTAATCTCAAGAGCAGCCAACATATCATCCAAGAGAGGAGAAACCTCTAAGAGTCTAGGAGTACAAATAATTTTAAGAAGTTCTACAGTCTCTAAGTGAGATCTATCCAAATCCATGCACTCTGCTTCTACTCAACAACAAAGTCCAGAAAAATATACCACACTTTGCACATATTCCGCAATCATATCTTGCACTTGAACAGTAAACTCTTTAGGTTTCAAGATCTCCCTGTGGCTAATCCAGTCAGGGCTTGGGGAGTGACTTAGCCCTAGAGTACTTTGACCTTTTTGAACTTCAGGAGTCATGCCTACAATTGAACTTCTGAGACCTCTTATGATGCCTGTTGTGCTTGCTAGATGGAGGAAGAAGTAGTAGAGTAGGAAGAGTAGGATGAAGAGATCTGTATGTCTTCTTTTTCTTCTTTGTCAGAATCAGAAGTCCTGATTCCATAACTGCGCAGGAGAAGTCCATGAGCTCAGTTTCTGAGGGATCAGATTCTGTGCCTAGCTTAGGAGCTGCAAAAGTTTTGGGAATCTCCAAAGAAACTGACACTGGTCTCCCTCCATAGACTTCTCTGGCATTAATTGGCCAGGATTGATTAACTGATTTTATCCCGCCCTAACCCTAAGGTCTCAGGGCGGGTAACCATCTTTAAAACAATAAATTATCTGTGGGTCTCCTCCTTCCTACTCTCTCTCCTTTTCCCCCCTCAGCTTAAGAGGCAAGGATGAACATCAGCTGAACTTCCAACCACCTTAGGGACCGGAGCAATAACAGCCCGAAGAGTACAAACTGAAAAAAACTGGCAGCAACAGCTGGGGAATAGAGACAATGCAGTGTATGGAAAGGTGCTGCCTTGAGCGCCCCGGGGCGGGGGGGCGGGGGGGCTCAAGACACAAGGCAAAAACAGCAGCCCTGCTAAGGCTGAAGAGGGCATGAGGGCAATCCAAGGGTAGAAGCTGGGAAGAGCAGAAGCAGCAGCCACCTTCCTCCTCCAAGGATGAAGAACTGTGCTCGCAGCGTCCACCTGTCACAGAAGACGTTCTGCATAGCTGGGAAGAGAGACCAGGTAAAATGAAGGTGAGATGCTGGCTGGAGCTAATCACGTGGCAGGTGGAATGGGAGAGGACTTACAAAATAGTCTTCCCATTGGTCAGAAAGGAGGAAACAGGCCCCACGGTGGTGGGACGCATGCAGGAGAAGTGAGCAGCTGGGGAAAGAGAGAGAGTATAGTGCAACCATGAAGGCAGGAGGTGGCCAGATCTAATTCACAGGCAGGTCAGAAAAGCAAAGGAGTCTCCTCAAAAACCCTTGTCAGAGAGCAAACACCTTCAGCTTTAGGGCAAAGCAAGGTAGTAGGCGGCAGCAATCTCTTTTATACTGCAGTACGGAACCGCCTACAGATCAATCATGGTGTTGCAAGTAAAGGGAACTGATCATACAGTCTGAGGCAGACTACCAAGAGAACGCACTTACACAGTGCATTAGAGGCACATTGGAGACGGGGTGAAAACACAAGTGCCACGTGATACCAACGCCAAGTTGCTTTTAAGTTGCATTTCTGCTGCAGTTTGAACACAACCTAACAGGTCAGATGCCCTAGTCAGAACAACTTGGCAAGAATTTGCATTACTAAAATACACTCTGCATCAGAGCTGCAATATTCTCACGAGAACACCATGTCTCCTTCTAGATGCAGCAATTTCATCCTTAAGGAGCCTGAGACATGCTGACAGTGCTAATGGTATTTATTTACGTATTTATTTATATTTCTATCCCACCCTATACTCAAAGGTCTCAGGGCGGGTCACAACCTTTAAAACAACAAATTAAAACCAATATTAAAACCAATAATTTACTTTTAAAAGATTCAGCATATTAAAATACTAAAATAATAGTATCTGCTGTGTGTGGGGGAGTATAATCACATCAGCCAAAGGCCACTGCCGTCCCGAATACATACAGAGAAGGGGCATGATACACCTCAAGGGGGAGACTATTCCATAACTTGGGGCCATTACTGAGAAGGCTCTTTCTGGGGTGCCCACTACTGAGGGCGGTGGGACTAAGTTCTCAGACCTTTCAGGTGTACATTCTACAGGGTGTATTTGTGGTTAAATTGGATGCATGTTTACTCTGCAGCAATCCACACTGCATTTATAGGGCATCCTCTTGATAAGTATATATAGAATTGCAGCCCAACATAGGAAGGAAACGATTATCGCAGCATTGAGCCACATGTAGTACTGAAAATTCTTAACTAACTTAGTGTTTCCAACAGATATTTAAAAGACTGCTTCAGCCAGAAGGGAAAAGAGAACAGCACACTATACTAACAGCTATAGAAAGTTCAGTGAAGAACAATTTTCTGAAAATTATACCAGCATTAAAAAAAAAAAAAAATTAAGCCTCCAGAGCAAAAACAAAAAACCCTCATGCTGGATGAAAGATTAATTTGATCCAGGCTCTTCTAAGCAAACACTACACACAATGCCAAAGCTATTTTGCATTTGAACAATGTGCAGAATAATATGTCCCTCCTGGACAGATTTCATTGACCTTGGGCTGGAAGTGAACCCACGTCTGAGGAAAATAATGGCTAACACATTAACTCATTTCACAGTCTTCTACACAAGGATATTTCCTTACTTAAGGCAAAGTTACACACACACACAAGTCCCATTCGACTTCCCCAAAATGAAGACAGACGGGCTCTGGCATTAGTTACTTGGATACACTGAAGCTGAAAACAGTTAAACACATGGATATGACATTCTGCAATGTCTTATCTTGAGTTTGTCAAGGTTTTTAAATCCCTCTTGAGCTGGAGTACCATTTTTAGCTTGGCTAGGTCAGAATGACACTGAACAATATGAGTGATGACACACTAGACAGCTATATGGACAGAGATGTCATCAGCAAGCCAGCTGTGCTAACACCTGTATGTCCTACACAATTGATCCTTAGGAGCACGGATCAAAGAAGTCAGGCTATCAGAGGATGAAATCAAGATAAGATGCTTAAAACATTTGCAAAATAGCAGGATGAACAGCTACAAGGATTATCTAAAGGCGACATTAAACTAAATGGAAGAAATCTTACAGCCCCCCACTTCTTCTAGAAGGCAGAAAAACCATTTGTTGAACTATCATACGCCACAAGGAGCATTTTAAAATTATGCCACAAGCCGCCAGGATTTTAAAAAGAATAAGCAGGGTCGCCCTTTTGAAAACGCGCCTTGTTTTCTCACTATCTCCTTTATACCAGTCCATTTCACAGCTTGATGGACAAAGGCCAAAAACAGGCACCTGGCAGGCAGGTCACTATCCTGAGCACTTTCTGCATTTCTGACTCAGAGGCAAAGCTGAGTCGCCACTTCTAAAAACATCAGCGTAAAAGAAAGAGCCCTCCGTAATTGCATGCCTATACGCATATCAATCTGACAGAAAGGAAGTATCCATTCAAGCCACTAGGCTTCCCTAGACATTTTATTCCAAAATATACATGCACTAAAAAACCCATTACTCAAATTTCATTTTAATCTAAGTCTCTTCTGTATCTGTATTCAATGTTGGTAACTCAAGCCGTCAGAATCGCTTCAAAGTTCACTATAATGCCGAGTACATCATGGGCTCCACATGAATACTAAAACAGCAATTGCTCTACAGTTTCTCTCTGCTGAGCCTGTGTTTAGATCAGGGCTCACCTAGTCCAACAGAGTAAACCTAACTGGACTTCTAGGAGATGCCTACAAATAGGACAGTTACTAAACTAATAGTCCTTAGCTTCTCTGCTGCTATTTTGAATATTTTCACAAATGTTCCTTGCGTCGATGTGGCCACATTCGGAGTTGTTCTTGAAGCATCAAAGTTAACACATCCAGACTGTAAAAAGGCAACAGACATCACTGTCCTAGTCCAATTGGAAAGTCCGAATGAGCCAGTTTTGGTCCAGTGGTTAGGGAGCCGGACTCTTATCTGGGAATACAAGGTTCAATTCCACCCTTCCCCATAAAGCCAACTGGGTGACCTTGGGCTAGTCACCTACCTCACAGGGTGCCCTGTTGTGGGGAGAAGAATAGAAAGCTTTGTCAGCCGCTTTGTGTGAGAAAAGTGGGGTAGAAAAGGCAACTCTTCTTCTTCTTCTTGTTTTTCTGACTGAAAAAAAAACTTAAATCCTCCTCAGTACTGAAGACTGGCTGACTACTGCATTGACACGTATACCAGATCACCACGCATGGCATATCTCTCCCTTCCACGCATCAGGAAGGCCCTAGGGAGCCTTATTTAGATACTAAGGCTCTTGGGTCTGTCATGCACAGCAGCTACACATGTAGTGAAGGTTCTCTGGTTCATAAGTGGATGGAAAGTAGTGGGGACAGAGAATAAGGATGTCCGGAAGGAGATGGAGCCAGTGGGCATGGCTCTGAAGCACCGAATGCAAAGAAGACATGCTCTCCCTTTTGCCTATTATGCTCACAGGGGAAGGGCCGTCAAACTTTTCTGTAATCTCCCCCAGTATATTATTGAGATTTATACTGGGAGTGTGATTGTTTTTAAGCAAATCTAATGAAATCTAACTGAAGGAGATGTTTCAAATGAGGTGGACGCCGAGAACCGGGATAAAATCTGATTTCCACTGACTATGAAAACCACATGGAAATGGCAATAAATCATGTATCGCTCAATACACAGGGGTATTTTGACAGCTGGAGAATCTCACTGTATTTGATTTGTTATGTACTGATATTTAAGTCTAATGCTACAATATTAACTTGTTTTGTTTATATTAATTTGTACTTTTATTCTGCTCTATACCCAAAAGTCTCAGGGTGGGTCACAACAAAACTAATAAAAAACACAATTAAAGTAGACTAAAACAACGAAACTCGCTCAAAGGAGAGGGGAGGTCGTTTCTTCAACCAAAGGCTAGAGTTTATGCCCATTTACTTGAAATTTTGCCTTAACACCATGAACAATCCCTTCCCATTTGTCCTGCCCTCTGCCCCTCTCAGGACCTTCTCCTTCAGGACTCCAGAAAAGGTTTTGAGGATGTCCATCCCTTCCATTATTGGACTTCCTTTGCTCCATGCACATAATGTCATGCCCTGTATCATTTCTTCCTTCAAATATAGAATGCTCTTCTGAATGCCACAATCAAAAATGTCACAGTTTTTTCTTCATTACCCACTCTACTCCTTCCATAAGTGTCTTTTCCCCACGCTTGCTTTCCTCTCCATCGAACTAATCACAGCATTCCATTAATTCATAATCTTTCTGCGTTACTGAGCTCTCATACCTACATGCTACAACTGACCACACATTCTTTCTGAAAAGATGAAATAATACTGTGACTTCTTCTTGAGAAGGTTCATGTTCTTTCCAACCTTCAACATCTTCCGTGGTGAGAGATCCCAGATAAGAAAAAGAACCAGCATGTTCAGGTTGTAATCTGTCAAAATTAATTCATTCCTCATAACTTGTTTTCTCCTTTAATCACAAGTCCATATTTCTGATTAACTCTCTCAAGATGGACTCCCAATTTTGTGGTTCTTTTGGGAGCTATCAAAATAGTTTATCAGCAGATCTCACGTTTGAGAATTGCCTCCTGCCCTTATAATCCTGCAGTAGGAATTATCTCATAGCTGTGTCTACAATTTGTTAGTCATGTTCACTTTAACAAACTGCTTCTGATAAAAGTTTAAGTAGTATTTGAACCAAAAGTAATAAATACCTCATCCTAGTCACTGCCATCCATAGTTCCCAATGAGAAACAATCATTTTTTAAAAAATAGTGAAATGAAACGAATGTACATTCATTAGTGATGAATCACAGTTCTTCTGTAGGACAATCTGAAGATCTATTATTTAGTCTCTTCTTCTCCAGCCACGATTGTGTTCTTGCAACTTCTGCTAGGTCTTCATACTTATCTCCTCTAAAATTCTGAGCAGAATTTTGTTTTCATGTAATGCTAAAGCAAAGTGTAACCTGGGACAGTTTTTTAAAATATCTTTTCTTGGCCATTAAAGCAAACACTGGCCCTGCCCGTCTGTTGTCCAGTCTCAGTGCTAAGGATATTTAGTGCTAAATCCCACAGGTAGATCATCTGCTTAGTGCAACATGTCCATGGTTAAATCACTTCGGGCTGAGTTATGGCTTCGTGTCTGAACTGCATTGAGCAGTGGAAGTGGTCCTCATGATACCAGTTCTTTGCCCATGTGTCTGTCTGAGAAATCAATCAAATCTGATTTCTCATTGTATTTTCTTGACCATACAAGTACTCTTTCCGTCTTTTCCCCGTTTTTTTTCTTCTCTGCCCATATCCTCTCCTAGTGTTGTGAGTATGCAGTGTAGAAATAGCCCCATTAATCTTAGTATACTATTAAGTAAACATGAATGGGAATGGGCTGTATGACCCTCAGAGAATCCTATAACAACCACGAAGAATATATCAGAGAAATAGCCATGTTAGTCCAGCAAGGTACTTAATAGCACTTGGAGACTAACAGGAGAAGGGCTGGTGGAATGAGCTTTCATAGAAATGTCTACTTCTTCAGATGCTAGGGGGGCCATTTGGGCCCCCTAGCATCGGAAGAAATAGACATGCCCATTGGACCCCCAAGGATCTGAAGAAGAAGACATGCCCATTGGACCCCCTAGCATCTTAAGAAGTGCCCGTTGGGCCCACTAGCATCTGAAGAAGCAGACGTGCCCTCTGGACCCCCTAGCATCTGAAGAAGTAGACGTGCCCATTGGGCCCCTAGCATCTGAAGAAGCAGACATGCCCATTGGCCCCCTAGCATCTGAAGAAGTAGACGTGCCCTTTGGACCCACTAGCATCTGAAGAAGTAGATGTGTCCACAGGGTCCTAGCATCTTAAGAAGTCGACGTGCCCACTGGGCCCCCTAGCACTTGAAGAAGTAGACATGTGTACAAAAGCTCATGCCACTAACCCTTTTCTTGTTAGTCTCCATGAAGAATAAGTGCCTGAAACCCATGTTTTTGCCCTTTATGTGTTGTGAAATAAAAGTTTAAAAAGACAGATGCTGATTTCAGAGTGCACACTTTTCTAGAAGGTAAGAATTTTCAATTACAAGGTTGGTTAAGGTATATGAAAGGAAAAGTTCGGGGCCCAGGAGACAGTAGGGGTGTTCATAATTTTTTTTCACATTCAAATTCAAACGTCCGAAAATCTGATTCCAATCCGTAACATTTGAATCTATTCGTTCAAATGTTACATTCGTATTTAAAGGTACGAAAGTCGACAATCCTATCTGTCATACGTATCTGTGCGCATTCTGTATGCATCCCGTTTCATCCTGTATTATAAGCACAAATATGTATAATATTTGCACAGATTCATACATACGAATCTTTACATTCAAATCATTCGAATATTTGAATGAATGTTTCGGAAAATCTGAAATCTGTTCAAATGTCTAAATTTGAATGTTGTTAAATCTGATTCAGATTCGAATGTCGACATTCATCAGATTTGAATTGGATTTTCAAATTTTCGAATATTCGTGCACACCCTCAAGGAGACAATAGAAAAAAGATGAGGCTTGAAAAAATACATGGATTCTGGGAATGCCTGAGTTGTAAAGCCCTCAAGAGGTTTTTACCACACAATTAATATGCCATGTTTGCTTACATATCTGTGAATCAACGTAGTACATATGACATGTATGGGAGAAGCAAAAGAGAAACTGTGTGAGGCGTAATATTCCAGAGGAAAAGAATTGAGAATATCTCTGATGCAAGAAACACACCCCTTCTACACTTACCTGCTTTTATTCTGGACCAGCAGGTATGAAATAACTTGGCCCATTGATCTGGACTCAGGGGCAGCGTGGGCAAGACCAATGTCATCTGCACTGACAACACTGATCCTCATTACGTTAACGTGGATCAGTGCTATCAATGCAGATTAACCAATGTCATGGCTATGAAGCTCATGTGAGCTTCATAGTCACATTCCCATGTTTCCAAACGCTAACAACAAAGGTTCCTAGCCTCAGGGCCTGATGGTATCTCTTGGTGGTACATTATGGCACATCACTGAAAAGTAACCCATCTACAGGCCCCCTAAGTCCTGGAACAAGCTCTGATTCCTCTGGTGAACCCGATTAAACAAGTCCACCGGTGATCCCGATTAAGGCCCTCTTAATCTGAATATTGCTCTGTCTAGTGTAGACAGAGCAGAGCCTCCTTGATCCACTTTAAGATGCAGATGAGAGACCTAAAATATGGCCTACACATATCCTCAATCCAGATCTACCCACATATTTCAGTGTATAAGACGACTGGGCGTATAAGACGACCCCCCAACTTTTCCAGTTA
>MTQE01001418.1:1551549-1592138 GCA_014337955.1 Aspidoscelis marmoratus | reverse complement strand
GAGTTTGGGATATACTCGCCATATAAAAAGACGACACCCAGCGTATAAGATGACCCCCAACTTCTGAGATTTTCCTGGGTTAAAAAGTAGTCTTACACGCCAGAATATACTGTATTTTAAGTGCAGAAAGGGACATAGATTAGTGCAACCAAAAGGTACTTAAAACGTTGGAGAGTCTACATGTTCCTAAATCCAATTAGTAAATCCAAATAAAAAAACTAGATGGGCTTTTGAGCTAAAATATAGATTCTCCAGTTGCTAACATGAGGAAGTCACTTGCCACAGCGTTAGATAATTGGCCCTTTTAATACAGCAGTAACCAAAGACTCACTCTCTACGGTTACAGAATTAATGCATCTTGCATGTGCAAAGTATGTCCTTAACCACTGTTCTGTCACATGTGTTTAGAATCTGACTACATAATATACTTAACACATGGAGGAAGGAAAAGGAAAACTTCCGACTGCTGAGAAATCCAAAAGTAGTAGGTGGTCGGTGTCAGGGGGTAACGGGGTGTCCCCCCTGTGGTGATAAATCTCCATCAGCATTCCATTCGCAGAGCCGCACTTGGTTCGTGCTGGCTAGAAATCAACTTCCTCTCTGTGTCTCTTGGTTCCAGCCTGTCACCTCCAGCGTCGCTGTCCAAGGTGCTGTCCCCTCCTTCTCCCCCTCTCCAGTCTCAGGCAAACGGACAGAGTCGTAAATTCTCCAAAGAGGTTTTATTGCTTAGCAAGTTACATTCTCCTTCCGGTCCCGACCAGCTAGGCAAGGCAAGGCAAAGGCACAGCCGTGCCCAGTTTTATACCTTCCCACTATCTGAGTTGGAGTGTCATATCCTGGCATTTCGCAAGTGTTACACAGTCTTACACAACTCTTGCTCAATCCCTGTGATGCTGTCAAGAACTGGTGACTGTTTGCACACATCACCTTATGATGCAATTCAAGGAGTCTCCTGACTAAATACTAAGTTAACTCCTGGTTATCTATTCTACTTCTTTTTGCACACATCACTACATTTTCCTTCTACTGGCTTTTTAGCCTTGACAGTCGGTGCCTCCCAGCAGCTTAAAAAGTGAGATCAGCTGAATACAAGTTTACAAAGTTTAGGCTTATGCTGAACAGAGGTTTGGCACTGGTGAACCACGCAGGGAGGGCCAGAACTGTTGGGTGCTCCTTCTTCAGTCTTGGGCTCTCTAAAGCAATGAGGAGAGGGCACGGGGCAGTCAGTGAAATAAACATTGGATGGAGAGGGTGTCTACTCCCCGCCCTGCATTCTTGGGTGCTACTTTGTCCCCATCTGGCGATGCAGCCAGGAGCAGTTGAGACCACGTCACACTTGCCAGTATGCCATTGGAAGAGGCCACATCCTGTTTGCCACGTAGGGACAGCATAGTGCTCAAGTGCACAAGACCGTCCTAGGATGATTTAGTGATTTCTATGTGTCTTTAATTAACCAGTGCACAAATATACCCTAGTTGTTATTGTAAAAAAAAAATATTATAGGCTTCTCTACCACTATCCTAAAAATTATTCGTACATAAAAGAAAAAACAATAGTCATTTTCTGGAACTTTGTCTTGCAAGATCTTATCAAGTACCAACAACTGAAAATGCCTGCAAGACAAGATCTTGCAAGACAAAGTTCCAGAAAATGACTATTATTTTTCTTTTATGTATGTATTATTTATGTATGTATGACCATTGTCCAACGGTCAGATTTCTCCTTTGGTCATTGCTGCTCAGCCTGACGGCTCCCTTCACCCAGGTAACGCCTAACTTTCTTCTTCCCTGAACCATCTTTCCTTATCTCCCTGTTTCTGGTAAGTCAGAAACAGTCATAATCCCTGCTGTTGTTAGGATTCTCCCAGTTGGCCATGTATTCCATCCACCACATTACTGTCCCCTTTACCTTTTGTACAGACAGACATTTGTCATTGGTATTCAATGTTTTCATTTCTGTTTGTTCTTAAAACAATAAACATACAGTGGTACCTCGACATACAAGTGCCCTGACATACAAGTGTTTTGAGATACAAGCCACCGAGCGAGTGATATTTTGCTTTGAGATGAGAGCAAGATTTGAGATACGAGTATGTAAATACAGTACAGTACATAACAAAAACAACTGAGGTGGTGTTTTGGGAGCTGGAATGGATTAATGGGAAAATTGCTTTGAGATACGAGCGATTTGACATAAGAGCAAGGTTACGGAACAAATTAAACTCGTATGTCAAGGTACCACTGTATATATTTTAAAATAAATAACTTTCATTTAAAAGGCAGCTTCAGGCAGAAATGGATGAGTAAACTGGAGTGTCTGGTAAGCACCAGAATGGCATGTACTGATATTATTGAATTATCTTACAGCCAAATAATATTAACAGCAACATAAGTTTCCTTTCTCTCTCTCTTTTTTTTTTTTACAAAGGGGGGGGCTCATTCTTCTAAACATTTGTGGCAATGCTCTCCCACTGTTATTTAAAAGGAAAACAGCCAAAAGCATACTATACATTAATATTTTAGACTACTAGTTACCTTTCTGGCCTGATTTTCCAGACTGCTCACAAGAAAGCAAGCATCAATATAATATTTATTTTATCCATTTCATGAAAGAACCCACATCACAGATGTTGTGTGCTCTGATAAGTAATTTAAAATACAATCCATGAAACAAAGAAAAGGCAAAAACAGCAACAATATTAAACACCAAAGAAGATAATACTAAGCTTATGATCTTCCTCTGTTGCTTTCAATTTATACAGGTAAACATGGATATACTCCCAAGAGGTAAGCTTTTCTCTAGTGACTTGCAGCCAAATTCACCTAAGGGATGAACCCAGTCTGGTGCTTTTCTGGTTCTGTTTGGCATGTGTAGTTCTGCTCTGGAAATTACTATTATTTCCTCACCATCAGGGAAGAGGAAAAAGTTTTAAGTTCCCAAGTCTGCAAAGCTGAAAAAAGTAAACGTAATGTTGCTTGTTTCAAGTTTTATAGTCTCAAAACTTGAAAAGAAAATCAAGAGGCTGGTTTGAACTGGGTCCCCAGTGACAACCTGTTAATGTTTCAGCAACATGCCAATTACAGTATTTTCTGTACTGAATATTATGATCTTTTGGTAAATTAATAGTGTCACATAATATCTTGAAACTTCTGCCACTGTGATAAATAAGTAAGTTCCAAAGTACAATTTCTGAGATGTAAACGTGACAGTGGAAGGAGAATGAGGAAGGAACTTTAACATCTTTCTTACTTTCTGAAGAGTTGATTCCACTGACTTCATGTGACTGGCTATTAATTCCTTGTTCCTGTTCAGTGAAATAAAAATACAAAACAAATTGTAACAGAAAGAAGCTAACATGTTTACAGCAATAATTAATGTCATATCAGTTATTAGTTGGCTTTATCATCAATGAATAAGATTTTTTAATTCTTGGATAATACCATACGTGACCAAAGTAAAGAAAGAACAAAAGCCAATATGTTCCCTTCTTTTTCAGGTGACTTAGGACGAGCATTTTTTTTTTTTGTAGGAAGTTGGTTGACAGGAAGTCTTTACAAAATGTCCACCATGTATCCCATGAGCCCCTGATGGACAGGACTGGGAAAGGCTTGCATTTTCCAATATTTGTCAATCAACTACTGTTCCCAGGTCCATAAACTCAAACCTGATTTTTGTAGTTAGGGATGGCGTTCAATCATGAATATTAAAGCATACAAAAACCAGACATGCTGAGAATAAAAAAGTACATTGCAACACCACTACAACCTGCTAGCAACGCAGTCAACCTCTACATGAAGAAACGTACTGCAGACATACTGAATAGATAGAAAACTTGCAGTCAGTTATAAAAACATCAAGACTGCTAAGTTCTGAAACAATTTTGTATCTTCAGGAGAGAACCTGAGCCTCCACAGCCTAATTTGCCTGTGTGAATATAAAGTTAGGGGTTATTTGTGCTCTGCATGAACGGTGCTGTTCGCATGTCCTCTGGGCACTTCAGCTCCATTTCAACCTTCAGAGGAACGTTGATGGTCACCAAGGCCGCCATGGAAGGGATGATTTCAATATGAGTCTGTGCATAAGTCAATTAAATTAACCTAGGGAGCCTGATGCTTGAGATTTCAACTGCACAAATATGTGGCACAAGATTTTCCAAGTTTAAGAACGTAAGAGCTTAAAAGAACCCCTGCTGGGCTGGGCCACAGCTCATCTAGTCCAGCATCCCTTTCCACACAGTGGCCCACCGATCGCCCATGGGTATCTCAAGCAGAAGACAAAAGCAAAACCTTCCACCTGCTCTTGAACCCCAGCAAATGGCCTCCAGAGGCCTCCTGCTTGTCTTCCCAGCCTGGAGGATGTACCTGAGCATCCATTCTAGTAACCGTCGTTACACCTGTCATCCATGGATTTGCCTAACCTTTTCTCACATCTATCTAGGCTGGTTGCTATTACCACTCTTCCAGCAGCAAATTCCATAGACCGATGACCCCCTGGGTGAAGAAATCCTTTCCCTTGTCTGATCTGACTCTCCTACCCATCAGCTTCATAGATGCCCCCGCGTTTCTGACTACTAGTGACTATGCTTGCATATATCTGCAGCATCTTAGAGACGAGTATGCAAATATTTTGTGTGCTAACATGTACAGATCTGATAAGTGTACTGGGCTTGTCAGCTTCACCATGTACTGGCCAGTTTTAATACCTCTGTTCTGGCAAGGTCCATCCCCCAAGCGTGTTATTTCAAGCACTGTACAGTGAAAGAATACACACTGCTTACCCTAAAGCCCACTCATCTAAGGGCACACAAATGACTGATATGGGCCATTAGTATGTTGAACTTAGTTTTCTCTCTTCAAGAGAATCTTCCACTAAATTTCAAAGACAGGCAGCTGTACTTTTGTTTTCCAGTGCTGCATTATCCAGGACTAAAACCCTCTGCATGAAAGCAAGAATTGATCTTTTGTCTGTTTCAAGTGATCTCCCCAAGGCCCGCGTGCTCACTTTGCTGCCATGCGGAGGGCCCTCTCCGCATCACGGATGCTCTCTTCCAGCCGACGCTTGTCCTGCTCCAGCTGGGTAAGATGTCTATTGAGCTGACGCAGAGATTGATCTTTTCTTCTCAGCTCCATCTTTGCCTCGGAGAGACTCTGAAAGCAGGCAGAAAACAGAGTTACTTGTCAGCTCCGATAATTAACTTCAATTTATGCCATAGGCTATTAAACAAAGAGGAATACAGACTGACTGTGAAATAGATTGAGGCTATTTTCTTATAAAAATAGTATCTATTTACCCCCGCTAAAATGACCTGTGTGCTTGCATCTGCAAATGCATTCTAACAACAAAAGCATGTTGTTCTGTTGCAAACACATATTCTACAGGTACTGCATTAAAATAACTTGCTTTAGGATTTCATCAAAGACTTAAAATTTTGTGATGAAGAGTTACAGCACAAGACACAGACTAGTTCAAAAAAATAAATCCAAAGTATCGAAATGTACGTTTAAAAAAAACACATAAAAATGCAGCTCATAAGTAAAAGAAACAGAAGACGAGGCAGGGAATTTTCTACCCTATAGGTGTTCTAATTTTATGTTATCAGTGTATACTCTCTTGGCAACAACAAACAACATGCAAGCTGACCACACTTCAAGTATGTCATGAGGATTGTTCTGTTTCTGAAACGTATTACGTGGATTCTGTCCCTTCACTGTTGCCTTGAGACCCATTATTTACTATAAGATGTAGTATGTAAAAATCTGTTCACATGTACAATTCTCCAAGGGATGAACAATTAGATGTCTCACACACAAACTATAATCAGTATGCTCACTACAATGTAACTTATTCATAAGCATTCTGATTTACTAAACTCATAGCTCAAGCTCTTATTTAAATTTGGTCTACTCCATTGTTGAAAGTCATTGCATTTTATAGACTAGAAGAATGAAAGCATTATATTCAGTTTTTGGAAACCCACTATTTCTGGATTTTGTTTACACTTGTCTGTATTTAGAATTAGCCATATAAAATCTGATTTTAAAAATACAAGATTTAATTTTGGCTGCAATGCTTATTGCAAAAGGATTTAACTGAGCTGTTACAGAATTGAATTTCTATATGCTACTTTGAGAAATAAAGATGTTATTCATTATAGCTAGGAACTCTTAAGTATCCGCATAATATTTTATATCTGTTTCTAACATCTTCCATCTTATGGAAGTGGAAGAAAAACTGGGATACTGATTTCAGGAAGGCTGAGCAAGCACACTTATCCAATGTCAATGGAAACTCACAACAGCTAGTGGAGGCCCAGAGGACCTCTAGAGCACAACCGCAAAAGCACAGGACCATTTCTAGTGTTGCTTTTGATCCCAGAATTAGGGAGGCTGCTTTTTCTGCAAAGTCATGAAAGCAGCCATAATGTAGACATTAGAAACAAGAATGGCCCTGATTTCCTTATATGTAGCATTACTCTGAAATGATGGACAGGGAGGCCTGACCAAGGCTTGGACGTGGACATCTCTGTGATGAAGCACCCTAAAGAAATGAATGTTGAAAAAGAGCACAGAGCACCGATTCAAACGGAAATTGAGCCAAGCAAACTTAACGTACAATATTTGGACCTCACAAGATAGTGGCAGCAAATGGAATTAGCATGCTTATAGGTAACAAGTATCTTCTAGAATCCACTATCCTATGGCACCAAGTCGCCTCGTTTCCCTTTATCAAAAGATTGTGCCGCGTCCTTGAAAAATGTATTTCATCAAGTTTAGAAGGCTGACTGGCTGGAAGAAAGATAACTACATTATTCAGTAACATTTCTTTTCCAATAATTAAATGTTTTATAATATAAAATAATTGCAACAAATGTCACTCTAGCGCTAAGAAAAGAATAATGTTTGGTTAATTTTTAAGAAAAAGAAAATACAGATTAAGTATTTCTTACATTAAACTTTCTTCTCTGCTGTTCTGTATGTTATCAACCAGACTTTATTCTTAATATAGCACATAAAACACAATTCTGAGTTATGTTGTTCCACAACAGTTTTGTGGAAGTTGGCTAGACTATTCTATTTGTTATAGTTGCTGTGGTCCAAAGAGTCCAAAAAACTAAGGTTGTAAGTTTTAACAAAATCAGTAACAAAATCAAGCATAACATCCACAGACATGTCTGCAGGGAGGGCAAAGTTCCTTCTTATACTTGATAAAGTGGATCTGGCCAATTTAGACAGGGAAGGATCAGCCAATAACTCATGCAACCATTTGAGTGAAGCCCAAGTTGTGAGAGTATCGGTCAAAGATGTCCTGAAGGAGAGCATGTCTGCTTCAGACAACCTCTTGAGGAGGCCCGCCATCTTTCGATCTAAAGGATCTTTCAAATTTGTTTGATTTCCTGGGAATCAGCTGCTTTGACACAAAAGCTGTAATTGAGGGATTGACAGATGGCACTGCCTATAGGCTAGAAGAATGGTTTGGAAAGAGAAGCATCCTTCTTGGCACAAGAGGGGGCTGCCCAGCTGAACAGGACTCCTGGAAATCAAACAAGACAAGCTTCTGAAAGATAGACAGGACAGGAAAGATCTTTTCGTCAGGTGGAGACAACCACGTAAGGTTGCCACTTCAGAGGAGAGCTTCTCTGACCCCTGCTGAGGGAATGGGAAGCTGAGAGCTCCAGCTGTTTCCTCAGCTGCCACTGCAAACTGATCTTGAGGCAACAAACTGGGATTCTGGGAAGCAGGCAAGCAAGCATCAGATTGGATGACCTAGAAATGCATACCAGATACGGAGACACAGCTAGCCTCATCCTGCTTCCATCCCAGCCGTACAATTCACACTTCATGGCTACATCAGATTCCCTGTAAATATGGGCTGACAACAGTTTTCTTCCAAAGTATGTTTTCTCATCGTTGCTTATATCACAGATCTACATTCACAGAATAGGTGCTAGAAATCCGCCCGACGAAGTCACAGTAAGGCCACTTTTTAAAACTAATGTACCACCATTATTTGCCTTTCTAATAACACAACTCCCACCGCATTATAGGCTAGTGGTCAGGAAAGAAAGCAACTACAACAAAAGACTTCTGTTTGTGTGAAGTGGCTTCCCACGAACAGCATTTGGGTGGGGTAGGAATCAGAGATGTGAACAGAAAAGATCAATATTTAACTCTTACATAATTTGAGGGCCATCAAAACTTACCCTGTTAAAATGGAAGACTTCTACTTTCGAAGGCAGACCATCACACTGGGGAGACCACTTCCCTAAGCAGTGTGTTATATCTACATTCAGCCATCTGCCTCTCAGCTAATCCTGTTATGCTTGGAGCCAGTGACACACTTCTGGATCCAGGGTGGTCTTCCATGCAGGTTACAAGATCTTTCACGGTCCCAAGCTAATAATATGGAAGAGAAGTTTGTGCTACGCACAGAAGCCTCTGCTATCCTGATGGGTCTTCATTTTCACTTCCAATTTAACTGAAACTACAGCTTGCAATTACACTGTAAATGGCATATTACAGTTTGCACTTTCTTTCCACATCGGAACTTCAATCCAATAAATTTCCAGCTAAGAATTCTGGCTAGGTGACCAAGCAGAAATCACTAGTTTGCCTGAGTTATAGACTCAATCACGTAAGCACAAGCCACAGCTTGCCATTACACTTAACCAGTTCAAAGACCCTTTATCTCTGAGAACATTCTGGAAGGATACAACCTACTAACTAGAACCCCTTCACTGCACCCATCATCAGGACCCCCCCCCTCTTTTGCAACAGGTGGAAAGAAGAGTTTCTGCACACTGAAACCCTGTGCATCATTCTAAGCTTTGTTTGCTGTAGTTGTTGGTGTATTTCCTTCGGCTTATGAACTCAGGGTTGCATTAAATGATTCATACATTTTTTTTTAATTTTGTGTTTCATCGTCTCAAGTTGTTAAACAATGTTACAGAGGAAATATACTTCTGACAAAAGTCTTTGTTGTGGGATGAGGCTTAAATAATTTGAAGCCAGGAAATAATGAAGAGCAAGAACCTCATCTGCTCTTTGCGGGTTAAAGATAAACCTGTAAAAATGCCGAACCATATTCTGGGAGTGCTTTGAAGTAATATACTTTCAGCTGCTAAGGCTTCCCTCTCACGCTCTCCCCCTTGGCCCACTCCCCTTTCTTCAGATTGATCTAATTAAAACCCCCGATAAACTTTATGGACTCTAATATTTTCAGCCGAACGACCGAAACCAAGAGGGTGTGCCTCCAGGCGCCAACGGCAACAATGATAAGCAGCAGGTTAGCCACTAATTTCTCAACCAGGGTAGATTGTAAAAGTGTGATGTTCTGATATCCAAGAAACTGTTCAGGAGAGAATAGGATAAATCAAGTTTAATAACTCTGGTCCTAATTGTTCCCCCAATGCTCAGCTCTAATTACTTGGAGAACTCTCCTGACTGTCACCTGATATTAAGTTGTTGGAGGCTGAGTGTGGAACTGTGAGATAATCAATAAACATTTAGAGGGGAGAAGAATGAAGATCCCGTTAAGCAGTGGGAACCGGCAGCACCCAAAGCCCTTCTGCTCACGAGAAAGCCTATGGGAGAAGCACAGTGATTGCAAAGCAATAATCCAAAGCACCGTTTTTAGGCCCGGAGGCCTGGAGGCAGCAGTACGTTTGAGAAAAAAGGTTAACACGGTCACCCTAATTACAGCCCACTTTCACATGCTTCATATATAAGCGAAGACAAGCCAATTAGGTAGAAAGGAAGATAAGAGAAGTTTTATTTGTATACTAATTAAACCCCTGATGAAATTAAAGGAAAAACATACAGCTCTGTAATTGTGTCTGAGAAAGGTCACTTCAGGTTCAGTTATCAGAAAAGTGCAGCCTTGAGATATTTCACTTAATCCACAATACAGCCCTTTATTTGGCTCCCTGGGCCTTAATATTTACAAAAATATGAAAATTTCAAAGCCTGATAGCGCATTAAACTTGAAACACCAGAACAGATCAATTTAAATAGTTGGAAAGTTAAAATTAAATACAGAAAGAGAAGGATATCAAAACCAAAGCAACAGAAAACATCTAAATATTGTCTGCCTGCAGTATTCTGCAGATATTGAAAATTTGTCTGGAAGTGCAAAAGAGCTGGGAGACCCATTTTAATTACCTTATCCCAATTATTTTTCTTCGTCAGACCTATTTGATACTTCGACCATTTGGTGTTCATTTGATCACTCACAATTATTTTCATTCCCTTTCTGTGTAACTAATTCTCCTTCATATGATAGGTTTTCATCAGGAGTTCTGAAAATTACTTCTCCAAAGCAAGCTATAAAGAATGGCATTAAAATATTAAATTTACCATTCACGCCTAAACTGACCAAGGTTCACAAGACAAAGAAGAAGCCACGAATAAAGGAACAGGACTACCCCTTTCGCTACCAGTATGAGAAGCTTCTACTGATGTAGAATAACTTAGTCAGCTGTACAGCACAAGGCAGAATGAGGCACAACCATATATACCTCTGTTAGGAACATGGCTGTGTAGCATTTTTATGCATGTGGAGAGGCAAAGGAAGAACAGAGTAACAACTGAGCCCCGGTTATCTGAGAGAGCGTCTTCTCCCATACAGACATTGAAATCTCATGGACAGGGCCTTCTTGGAGTTCCTCCTCTCTCAGAGGTGCAAGGGGGCAGGGTCATGCAAGAAGGCCTTTTGTGGTGGCCTCCAAACCTTGGACAACCTCTCTGGGAAGGTCATCAGGTCCCGGTTCAAGTCTAGCAAATGCTGTCTGCATTGTGAGGGCTGGAATGTCATGGTCCCAGTCCAATACCAGCAGGAGCGATGTGAACATGCCTTCCCCATTCCATGCCAGGTAAAGTGTACTTGGGCCACAAAGGCCACTCATCCTGCCCTGTCCCATGACCAGTAATTCCAATATCACATCTGGTGCATGGCAGTGGGGCTGAATAACCACCATGCCAGGGATTCAAAGATGATCTTCAAAGCTTGCATTAGGAACAATGGACAATACTGCCACCCATCTTCAAAGCTTATGCAAGTTTCAAAGATGGGGCCACAGGGCTTTCCTTGTCCTAGGTGCAGAAGCACAGACGCCGGGACTGGAACAGGCAACATGAATACACCTGCATCACTAAACAGGATAGGAAGTCCTTAGGAGATTTCTGGACCATTAGTCTCATGTGCAAGAAGCATATTAGAAAGCAGTTTGTTCCGCTGTACCAGGCGAGTGTGGAAAGGCCCCAAAATTCGCATCCTTTCCAATTCTATTTCCAGAAACCAGATACAGTAAATCCCAAAGGACAAAGGAAACCTTTCCAAGGCTTTGAAACACAGTAAGCAAATGAAGAAGAAGAAGAAGAAGAAGAAGAAGAAGAAGAAGAAGAAGAAGAAGAAGAAGAAGAAGAAGAAGAAGAAGAAGAAGAAGAAGAAGAAGAAGAAGAAGAAGAAGAAGAAGAAGAAGAAGAAGAAGAAGAAGAAGAAGAAGAAGAAGAAGAAGAAGAAGAAGAAGAAGAAGAAGAAGAAGAAGAAGAAGAAGAAGAAGAAGAAGAAGAAGAAGAAGAAGAAGAAGAAGAAGAAGAAGAAGAAGAAGAAGAAGAAGAAGAGTTGGCTTTTCTGCCCCACTTTTCTCACCCCCTTAAGGGGACTCAAAGCGGCCGACAAAGCTTTTATATTCTTCTCCCCACCACAGGACACCCTGTGAGGTGGGTAGGGTCTGAGAGCCCAGAAGAGAGCTGTGACTAGCCCAAGGTCACCCAGCTTCATGGGGGAGGGCAGAATCAAACCCAGTACTCCCAGATAAGAGTCCGGCTCCCTAATCACAAGACCAAACTGGCTCACAGCTGGCAATAAATGTCTTTCATTTCAGAATCATCACTGTCCTGAGGTAACCTCCTTAAGCATGTCTGATCATACCCATTGTATTAATATGCTTAAACATGTTGAATTCCTTGATTTTATTTACAAACTCATTTACATTTCACTCATTGTAATATAAAAAGAGGAATAGATACTAGTTATCTGGATACATAATGCGAGATACGCAGGAGAAATTACTGAGTCTGCTGAAGTGAGCAAGGAAAACCTTTAAAAAACTTCATAGTGTTCCTCAGATATTCCTTCTCACTTCTTTTTCAGCAGCCATATAGCAAAACACGCTCACCTTATAGACTCAAGCTTTAAACGAAAGAGAAAAAAAGAGTTCATGGGAAAAGTTGGTTAAGGTTAAAAAAGACAGCCGGAGGGTAAGTCCTATAAGCAATACATCCCAGTTTAAAATAACAACAAAAACGACTATGTACAAGGGACTTGTATATCAGAAGGTATTGGAAGTTGGAGAAAAGTCCTATGCATTGATATTCAAGCTACTAGGAAAAACAGGGTTTAGAACATTTTTTAAAAAATTCCATGCATCTTTATAGGTCTATCGATTCCCTCTGCCCATCTCTAGGTAATATGGTTACTTTGTACTTGACTCAATGCTCTAACAAAGATCTCTCAGGAAACTGGATTTAACAAGAAGCCTTCTTGTATTGTTGAATGAAAACTTAAAGATACATAAAAGCTTTAAAGTAACTGGGATGAGGGGTACGCAAGCAAATGCGCTTAACATTTTTACATTTTACTCGTGAAGCGATCCCGTTTCCCCCTTGAAACGTCCGTGTCAATAAATCTTTCCCACCGCACTCTAAACTCCAAGGTCATGAACAAAAGTGTTTATTAGTATAATTACAAAAAGCTGTAATACCATTAAGCCTCTGGTGCGAGATTTTTTTTTAAACAAAATCAATTAGAAGCAAAAAAGTGTTTGAAAGGTTGTATACCTGCAACAAAGTGACAAAATGCCACCAACACCTTTGTAATTACACTGTGTCATTGCTGCTACTGTTGCTGCTGCTTGCGTGTATATATCCAGATGACAGAGTTTACCTGAAACTGAAGTCCATGACCATAGAATTATACAAATGCACATCAGAAGGAAACTATCTATCTGGTTCTCTTATGGTGGGGGCTCCCCAAGGTCTCCAGTAGCCACTTTCCCCACAATCTTATAAATAAGCACTGCAACAGCCCCACCCCCTCCAGTTTTTCCAATTTAAGGAGAGCAGACAGCTTCAAGCCAAAACCATTGGCAGCCTTGACAAAACCACCAGATCCTTAAGTCATTTTAAGGAGATCAACTATGTTCTGAAGCAAAGCACTATGGTATGTTTTGAGGGAACCCTCCGATGCTTACAAACTTTCTGAGCACTCCCTGTGACCTTCTGTAACCTTATAATAATTTTATAAATGATGTTAAGAACATAAGAGGAGTCCTGCTGAATCAGACCACAGCCCATCCTGTCTCACACAGTAGCCCACCAATTGATCCTGGGCATCCAGAAGCAGAAGACAGAGGCAAAACCTTCACCTTGCCTGCAAATGACCTTCAGAGGTATCTGCCTTTATCTCTAACCTGGAGACAGTACCTAGGCATCATTTAATAGCCACTGGTATTATCTGTCCTCCATAAATCCGTCTAACCTTTTCTTCAACCTATCTAGGCTGGTTGCTGTCACCATCTGCCCTGTTGTATTTTGCATTGTTTTGTCTTCTATTTGGTTTTTGATCTTCATTTTGAAAGAAAGTTATATACAAAAATATGCATTTGCAGAATAATTCTTAAATTAATTCAGGGCCAGAATTCCCATTAGCAAACCACCTGGACAATAAAATAATTTCTGATTTCACTGATCTACTGAAATCTTTCTAGAAATAATTTTATCTGCAGAGTTATATCAAAATTGGTTTCAGTATTGACCTCTGTAGAAAGTAATTTACACAGAACAAATTATGTTTCTGCAGGACCATTAAAAATGCTGCAAACAAGCTGGACAGTAGAATACGTCTTAGTTACTCCCCTACATTTTTTTTATTCAAAGCAAAATTCTAGATAGTAGAAGCCTGAAAACAAAAAACAAAAAAAACCCCACCCTTTCCTTATATCATCACAATTTTGTCTCTTAAAGATATTAACCTATTGCCTTAGAACTTTTCTGAAAAAATGAAAGGGTGAACTCATGAACTGCTGTTTTAGTGAGGAAAGGGCAGGTGGAAATCCTAGTTTAAATTTAGTCTTATCAATTATTTAGGCACTGAGAATATGCATTATACAAAACTTTTTAAACAACAGAAGCCTTTTAACTAATTAATGAATTATGAAATTTAGTCTCGAAACAATTCAGAAGGGATCTCTCTCTCTAGCTTGCTTTAACATGATAAATTTGATTACCAGTTTACTATTAACTTGTACACTAATGAATAATCAACTATATTATGTTCTTTAATGAACAACAGCTTTTAATTTAATTGATACAATGTTAAGAATTGTTCCTTCATGCCAAAGTGACAACAACAGTTACTGACAATAAACAATACCCCCTGGAGTATAATCTAGTCAGTTTCCCTAGAGAAAAACGAAAAACTCATAGGAGTTAATGAATCAAAGCTTCACATTCTCTTTCTGAATTTGTACTGATCAAATAGTCAATTAATCTATCTTGGTATTAACCATTTAAAAGATTGTCCTCCCCATAAAAAGTTGTGTTACAACAGCGCAACCATCTGCAGAACCACGCCTGTCAAGAATTAAATACACTTGGTGACAGAATGAACATTGTATGGTGCTTCCTTAGCCAATACAGTGGTACCTCGACATACAAGTGCCCTGACATACAAGTGTTTTGAGATACAAGCCGCCGAGCGAGTGATATTTTGCTTTGAGATGAGAGCAAGATTTGAGATACGAGTATGTAAATACAGTACAGTACATAACAAAAACAACTGAGGTGGTGTTTTGGGAGCTGGAATGGATTAATGGGAAAATTGCTTTGAGATACGAGCGATTTGACATAAGAGCAAGGTTACGGAACGAATTAGACTCGTATGTCAAGGTACCACCGTACATTTTGTATTTAAGCATGCTGGTATATTACTCTTAGATTTATGCTATACGCAGCTCACAGCACCTATATGTTCTTCAACTAAATAGAAAAGAGGAAAAGGATTTACTGTAATTTAATGTAGCCATGAGTCTCTTTTCAGTCTCAATTTAGAAAACAGGAAAAGCTAATAAATATATTACAAGAGGCAACTCTTCCATTCTTTAAAAAAAAACCATCTCTCAGAATCATCCCATTTGTTCCCCTGTGTCTACTAAATGGACACTCAAACATACAAGTCATATTCTGAGCTCACTGGGTCCTAGTATTTTGCAACCGTGAGTATTTCAGGCTGATCACATTTTAAAGACCAAAGCTGAAAGATATGTATAGTGTGACCATAGTTAACCGCATTAAAATAAAACTCTGCTCTCTTCTCAACTCATCCCAAAGGAAGAGATGAATTTCCACTGTTCTAATCTGCATAAATGGATGAACACTCAGATTAGCAAATCAACATCCCATTTATTTCAGTCATCTGAGAACACTACCCAAGTGTTACTGAAACAGAAGTTGAAGCACCAGGGCCTTGTTCGCATACCGTGCTGCCTTCTGAGAAGACAAAGTCATCATAACCAAAAGGTGAGCTGGAAGTGGGCTCAGCAACTCAACACTGCAGCTTGGATCAGAGGCTCTGGGGGGTTATTCTCATACACCGCTGCTTGCTGAGAAGGCAGTGAGAATCACTGAGATCAAAAGGTGAGATGAAATTAGGCTGAGCTGCTCAACATTGTGGACTGAGTATGAAGTTCTACCAGGGTCATTTGATGTCAGCTGGATGGTTTCAGGAAAGATCTGGAGCAATTTGTGGAAGTAAAGGCTATGCATGACCACTAACCCTCATGCAATAAGAGGTAGCTTGCTTGTGAAGGCCAGCTGCTGGTCAATTGCGAGAGCAAGCTGGTGGACTTCCATGTGCAACTGGTTGAGTATTGTGAGAACAAACTGCTGGACTAGATGGGCATGGCCAGCAGGCACTTCTACGTTTTTCTGTTTTTCACCAATACGTTTGATTTATCTTACATTATGCTACGACAGTGGTTCTCAACCTTTCTAATGCCGTGACCCCTTAATAAAGTTCCCCATGTTATGGAGACCCCCAGCCACAGGGGTAGAGCAGCTGGGAAGTGGGAGGGAAGGGTGGCAGGAGACTTGTCGCAACCCCTCTGAAAGGGTAATTCGACCCCCAAAGGGGTCCCAACTCCCAGGTTGAGAACCACTGTGCTACGAGATGGATTTCACACATGCTGTATCTCCTAGACGCAGCCTATAATTAAAAACTGGATCAACTGATGACATAGTTAGATGTCTTATGCACTACTAAAATGTCCACATCCTCAGGCCGTAATAATTGAAACTGATCCAAGCAAACTGGACCAGACAGTTCTCTGGATGCGTCGATTGGACAATGTCCAATTGTGACATCTAATCCCCTACGGATCTGAGCAACTTTATCCTCAAAGTGCTTTGCAAATTTGTCACAGCAGGTATTACTTGGCCCTGGCTCATGGTTTTTTGAGCTTGATTTTATCAGCCCATTTACTACTCTAAAGAGCACTTGAGGGTGCAATGGTGGCAGAGAAAAAACCCTTTTTTGCCGCTATCACCACCACATGGTAGGCAGGATAATGTGCTCTAACCTGTGTCCGGTCAGACTCACAGCTGGATTTACGCCACCTGCACTCTAGCCATCGACCTTTCTGTTTCATGACCCATACCTCCGTGGAATACCAAGGAGCTTTCCGGCTCTACAGGCATGCCGAGGGCACTTGGGAGCAATCATGTCAATAGCCCTGCTCATCTCCCGATTCCAGAGAGAAACCAGGGCTTCAACAGGAGTGCCAGTCGTGCCAACCAGAAAATCCCCCAGAGCATTCAGGAATTGCTTAGATTCTATAAGTCTCTGGGGGCTGACCATCTCAATAGGTTCCACTTCCCCACAGAGGGGGGTTGCCATAGTAAGTCCAAACCTCACCAGTGAATAATCCGTCCAGCCCTCCTATCAACGGATCCTCAGCAGTCCACTCTGAGGCAAAAAACAAATCACGGGTGTGGCCTACGGTATGAGTCAGGCCAGATACAAACTTGAGACAGCTTCCTGGTTGTCATGGAAACCATGAAAGCCTGAGTTGGTCCACCACGGCAGGGACTTCCAACACCACATCCAAGGTCACCTCTGCCAGCTCAGATAGGGAGGATGCTGGGTAGTGGGGTGAACAGTACACCAGCATCATCCCCATTCTGTCTCTCTGGTCCAACAACAAAAACAGGCCTTCAACTCCCTTTACAGAGAGGATTTGCCATCTCGTGAATGAGATGGAAATCCGATGAACCACAGCAACACCCCCTCCCTTTCCCCCTGGTCTCGAACAGTGCTGCACTGAGTACCCTGGAGTCAAAGCTGGGTTAGTCCAGGCCTACCCAGTTCGTCCATCCAGGTCTCAGTTATACATGCCAAATCAGCCCTTTCCTCCAGAATTAAGTCGTGGATAACTACTGTTTTATTTCGGACTGATCTGGTGTTCAGAAGCAGCACCGTTAGAGATGGGAGCTGGTTGGCAGACCTCCCAAACTCTGCAAGCTGGGAGGCGGAACAGAAGGGGTGATAGCTCCACAGCATCTGACACCCCTTCTCCTCAGGTGTCTCTTCTGCCTCCCAATGCCGTATCTCCCCCTGCCTGTCATGACTGTAATAATGGCCCCTGCCCCTCCTGCTTGGGCTCAACACATGATCCCACCCACCTGCTCACTCACGCATGCACGCACACACACACCCAAAGATATAAAACAACAAACAATAGTAAAGGTGTAGCACATTCACTCATCACCACATGCACATACAGCACACTCATATAACACACACAAAAACTGCACAAATACTCACACACAACATACAAACCCTCTCCTATCCTCCCACTGTCAATTTCTGCAAGCAGAGGCGGAAGAGTCCAAAATGCTCAGGTGGACTTCAAGTGTTTCTCCTTCTCCCCACAGTTAACTCCTGCAAGCTAGAAGTCTCATCAAAGGTTGGGTTAGTCTCAGCATGAATTTTTTTTTTTTTTTTTGGCAGAGGAACAGAAAACAAAGCTGTAAATGGGACGTGTCTTCCCAGTGTTCCTCATTTTTCCAGTAATGACCCAGAAGAACTGAGATGGACCAGAAGTACTTAAATCAGAATACAGTTCATAAGGAAGAAAAAAGGAGGATGGCAACCACTGGAGAGAATGTCCGCTTGTCCCTGTGAGCAAACCAGCACTTCATCCACCAATAAAAGCTTTTGACAGTAAGGTTGGCATATACCAAAAGTAAAGACACCTCAAGAAGGCTGGTCTGTTCATTCCACCTATGGAATGTGCATCACTTGACCAATATATTCTCTTTGTCATCAAGAACCTTCTGTTGAGCATGCCCTGGATTCTTCCTCATGCAAAAATTAATTCACTGGCCGGACTTGTACAAAAGGCAGAGAATCTCTCAAGTTAAGCAGCTGGTCCCCAGAACTGACTGTTCAACTGGGGCAATCATGGGCCCCAAACATGATGGGGGGCTGCACAAGTCAGGGTTCTCTAAAAGTAGTAGATATATTGGGTAAAAATAGAAGAAACAGCAGAAGAACAATTAGGAGAGGCTTTTCTACCCCGCTTTTCTCACCCATTTAAGGGGCCTCAAAGTGGCTGACAAACCTTCTGTTCTTCTCCCCACAACAGAACACCCTGTGAGGTAGGTGGGGCTGCGAGAGCTTGGGAGAGAGCTGTGACTAGCCCAAAGTCACCCAGCTGGCTTTATGGAGGACTGTGGAGTCAAACCTGGGATTCCCAGGTAAGAATCGGCTCCCTAAACACTAGACCAAACTGGAAGAAAGTTGGCCAGCAAGGGTCTTCAGGTCCTCAACTCTTGATACTCAGCTTCCTCTGTCCCTAAGGCATGTCACATCATGGCCTGCTTGTAGAACCTTTTCAATACCTTCTGGGGCACTGTAGCAGTATGGAAGAATGCACATTTAAGGGTTGGTGGCTGACCCAGCCTTTGCAGTGTAGGAAGACTCTGCTGCTGATGCAGCCGTGCAGAAAACGGCCAAGACACTCACTCAGGAAAACCAAAACCTCCATCTGGTTCTGGGAGTTCCATGTGATGATCACAACTTTTGCACAAGTGGAAAGCCTCAGCTGGGCACTGAAGTAAAGAGAAAAATCTCCTGTGAAAATTGTCACTGCACACTTTGTGGTGGAGGAAACCCACAGGAGGGGACTAAACAAAGAAAATGCCTGCTGCCTGTTAGGGACAGAAGAAGAAGCCTGTAGGTTTGTGTGAAACCCAAGGCAAAGGGCAGAGCAAGGTGTGGTCCTAGTCATTCACAGGAGGGCCTAGTCAGGCAATAACAGGCAAAGACGCCCAAGACAATTCACCTGATTGCAGCCATGGCAGGAGAAAGCAAAGGAGGCAATTGCTCTTATTAAAGTAAGAAGCGCTGGAGTCAGGACAGCTCCTTTCCAAGAATTTCCCTATGGCGGAAGAAGAAAAGAGAGAGAATACTGGGAGGAGAAGCCCCCTTTACAGCTCTGTTCCCTCTTCCTCTCCCAAGGAAAACATCTTGTATATTTATATGCACTGTGAATGATTATGCATTCTAGGAAAAAGCTACTACTTCTAATACCTGCGGATAAGGAAAACTCTTATTGTCCTTAATCTCTACGTCAAACAGTATAGATTCCGTTCTTGTAAACGCAAGCTCTTTTATTAGTAAAAAGAAATACTTGGGCTAGTCCCTCTTCTAACGTCATAGAGCCAATAGCGAAAGAAGAGCACTTAGCTCAGGCTGACCTTGAAACGCAACTGGCAAGCATGAATATCTCTACGGTATACACCACCAGATAGATAAAAAGTGCATGGGATTATAATCAAGACCCATAAAACTTCAAAATTAATCAACAGTATTTTCAACATACTTGATGAAAATTACACATTCTTATAACATTGCTTAATTGCCAATATATGTTGCATTTCTTCCAAAGTATACAATGTCAATTATATTATCCAGTGTCTTCATTAGCATTTAATATGATTTTGAGAAACTGACTGAATGAATCATCACAATATGCCACATCTATAAATTTATACATTCTATATATCTATTGCACATCGTAACAACTTTTTCATGTTTGAGATTTCTAAGATTTTAAATTCTACATGTAGCTAATACAGTTTTTAAAAGTGGATAAAATTCTGAAATGTTGTTAAGAGCAACTATTTACCACCAGCGTGATTTACCATCAATATGACTGTGATAAAACACTAAGAGAATAGATGACATACAGCTAATGTCTAAGGCCTTGTTCATCAAATACTTATTTATCTATTTACATTTTTATTCCACCCTGTACCCGAAGGTCTCTGGATGGGTAACAACATCTAAAATCAAACATTATTAAAACAATAACAGTATGTATTGAAACAAAATAAAGCCTGAATTGCTCAAACAGATGCTTAAATTACAGGTACATACAAAATAAGGATTTGAAAACACACACATGACTTGAATACTCTTCCTTCCTTGAATCTCTGTTTTAGAAAAAGGCTACGACACACCTGTGGGTTTTGGACAAATTCCCGTGCAGGTCAACCTCTTCTATCTTTTCCTGTGCAACAGGGGGAAACTGTTGGGACGAACTGGCATTCTATCTGATATTGCAACCCCTGCTGGAAGCTTAGTCTGCAGCTAGTTAAAAGCACCACTGCAATGGACAAAGGCAACTGGGAAGTCTTGTCGTGCCATTGCACTGCAGGAGAGATCCCGTTAGTAATACTTTGGGAAAAAACCCAATGATTTTAGCAACAAGAGCAGGTTAATTGCTAAAGACATTGAACTCAGTCTTCCTTTTTCTATCTCCACAAGCAAGCAAGAGGCCCTATGGGACACAGCTGTCCAGCGCTTCAGTAATGAACAAACTTACGGTAAAGCCTTTCATACAAAGAGTGGGAAATGGGACACGGTTGCCATTATCAATGCATCCATGTCCTTTGGCTTTATAGCTGATACCCTTAGAACGTGTAATAAATATTTTAATTGTAGAAGAACCATCAGTCAACCCAGTTTTTATTTCAAGGAAGATGGTCATTCTCTTCCTGCCTTGAGCAGGGGGTTGGACTCGATGACCCAGGAGGTCCCCTCCAACTCTACCATTCTATGATTCTATGACTCTATGATTCTTCTCCACTGAATAAACCTGAAGTATGGTTCATTACGTAGAGAATATGGCCAATATCTATCACTGCCAATCATGAAAAATTCATTTCCTGAATTCAGCAATGAATCAGTCCTTTTTATAAGAGAATTGAGTATTCAAATGTCATTAGATCCAGAATTTTACTTCCACCACGGGAAACAAATAAAGCTGAGATCCACCTCCACGGGCAGGTATGTGGGTTCATGTGCACACGCTTATATGCTACTTTCCCAAATTTTGCTTCCTCCTGCAACTCCTAGTACTATCTCTCCCATCACTCCAGGGTGTTTCAAAAGATCAAACATTCTGGAACAGTATGGGAGATGACACTGAAGGAGAAGCAGCACTTCATAAAGTCCCCCACATTCCAAAATGTTCTTCCACAGACCGAAGGCACCTAGGCACACGGAAACCACTTCAGTTCTTTTCCTAAAGACTGCAAAGCTGAGGTCTTGCAGTGAAGGGGAAATTGCATTTTTATTTTTGCAGAAACACCATCCTACCTTCACAGCTTCACTTAGTGTGTGATTTTTGTCTGCTTCTTCGCAGGAATGCATTTCCAGTTTATACTGCAACTCCTGGAGCTGTTGAGCCTGTTCATTCAAAAGCATTTGTGCCTGCTGCTCCCGAAGTAATGCATTATTTAGTTCTTCACATGCACTTTCAAACCTCTCATGGGTGATCAATTTCTGATAAAGGAAATAAATTGTGTTCTGTCATGAAATAGCAACATTGTTTACACACTTGACTTTCAGAATTCCATTTGCCAATATGCAACTTTCTAATGTAAAAGTTTTAGAATAATGTATCTACCCAAGAGGCGTCCTTTTTTCTAGCAGCAGCCATTTTACAATGCCAAGTGATTTTTATTCACCAAATTTCCTTCAGACTCAGAGCATAAGTACAAGTAAATGAAGCAGCTTTTTTCCCACTGACGTTTGATCAAAAAGCCATGCAACAGAGAGGGAACATTATTCTCACCAAAGCAGCTAATTTGAACAAGGAAAGTATATTACTCAACTGCATAACTGCAGATATACGCAGGGATTTCATCAAGGCCAATAAAACGCGTAAAATGTTTTAGAAATATCAGAAGCATAAGCAAACCTTTTGATATTTAATGCTTGCACATCTTGCCAATTGAAATGCTGAAAGACAGCTCAATAAACCAAATCAGATAAAAGATGGGTATCGCTTTGGCTAATCAAAATTCTAACTCAGCTTTGGAATAAGTTAGTAACAAGAGTGATTTCTCCATCTTCCGAAAGGAGGGTTCAAATACCGACCACACATGAATGTCAAATTAATATACATAATGGAAACATCTCATACATTATATATGAACACTTTAAGAATCTTAGAAAAAATACACAAAGAGAACAGGCACTACTTCTGGCAACTATCTTACTCTTTAGTTGTTTTCGTTTTAAAAAACGCCACTTTTTAAATTCTAAAACAAATGGAAGTACAAACAGGATTCCATTCCTCTTAGAAAATGTAAAGATGGGACACCAATTAACACACTGCCAAAATTTCTGGTGCCACAGATAACACTTGCAGTCAGAAACTCTGCCTGAAAAGACGCCTTCCAAGAATCCATTGACAGCAGTCATACAAAAGTCAGACATTTCTTCAGACTCCCTCATGTGGTCTTGTCCACATGGCCACGTGGGATTAGAAATTCACGCTGAACTGAATGTGCCAATGCTGTCCCCGTCGTCATCCTGACCAATGTGAAGCAGCTCTTTTATCAGGAATATATTGATATCTGGCACTGATACGGCTGATAATATCAGCAAAACGTGAATCTAAATCAAGTTGCCCAGATTCTGTTAACATGCAACTTGACTTTTCAAACTTCGGTTTTCCAGCAGGTTGAGAGAAAGATGCGAGACCTAATCAAGCATGATTAGGGCCAGAAGAAGATTCCTGTGACACACACACACAAACACACACACAAACACACACACACACCTGAATGACATGCAATGAACCACTTGCTTTCCTCTTTAAAGTGCCTTCCTCACAGCTGTGACACATTTATAAGACGTTAGTATTTATGTACTTGTGGGGTGAAGCAACTGATTTTTATTGTTTGGTTTTCTAAGGAATCCTGAATCAAAACAGACTAGTAGGATTATTTTCCTCTTTCCAAATCAAATATACTTACAGATTGCTTAAATGCATTTAATTGCTCTTGCAGACCCTGGGCTTTGTCAGCTTCCTTCTTCATCTCATTCAAATTCCGTTTGAATTCCGTTAGCTCTAAGCGCAGTGACCGCCGCTCCACTTCTGCGGTGTGCAGCCTTTGTGTAAATTCAAATATTTGCTTCTGCAAGGTTGCTATGCTTTTCTGGCAGTGAAAACGGAAACAATGTTGTTCACTTCAAAATGCGCTTGTCAGGAAATAAATCAATAGTATTTAATACTTGGAAAAACTAAAATGAGGCAGCTTTCTTTCCAAATTCAAAACTGAAGCATTTTTTTTAAAAGCTATTTTTCTATGGTTTCTGTAACTATATAAAAATGTCATTTTCTGAAAATCAAAACCAGGAAAAAATACTGAGGAATAATTTTTGATATTTTGAGTGGATACAGAATACAAATCAGTGAAGAGACCCCACCAAACGGGCAATATTAATTTTATTTTTATAACACTAATAATGACTTGCACTTCATAGGTTTTATTCCTTTTCTTTTTTAAAATGTTCATTGCTTGGAGCATTAGACTACTGTAACGGAGTTTAAAAAGCTAAAATTTAAACCCTACTAAATGCAACACGGTGCGAATAATATAACTCCTGTCAGTCCAGCAACGTAGTAGTAGCACTTGGAGACTAACAGGAGAAGGGTTGGTGGCATGAACTTTTGTAGACACGTCTCCTTCTTCAGATGCTAGGGGGCCCAGTGGGCACGTCTACTTCTTCAGATGCTAGGGGGCCCATTGGGCACGTCTACTTCTTCAGATGTTTGGGGGTCCAATGGGCACATCTACTTCTTCAGATGCTAGGGGGCCCAGTGGACACGTCTACTTCTTCAGATGTTTGGGGGTCCAAAGGGCACATCTACTTCTTCAGATGCTAGTGGGCCCAATGGGCACATCTACTTCTTCAGATGCTAGGGGGTCCAATGGGCACGTCTACTTCTTCAGATGCTAGGGGGTCCAAAGGGCACATCTACTTCTTCAGATGCTAGGGGGCCCAATGGGCACATCTACTTCTTCAGATGCTAGGGGGTGCAATGGGCATGTCTACTTCTTCAGATGCTAGGGGGCCTGAACGGCCCCCCTAGCATCTGAAGGGGTAGACATGTGTACGAAAGCTCATTCCACCAACCCTTCTCCTGTTAGTCTCTAAGTGCTAATAACTACCTTGCTGGACTTTTTGAATAACACTAACACGGCTATTTCTCTGATAATAACTGCTGCCAAACCATACAGGCCTTTGCAAACTCAAGAGAAAATGAAAAAAAAACAAATTCTGCCGCCATCTAAAAGCACATTTAGCAATTGTTTCAACCATCACCATACAAACCATTGCATGGACCCCATCGCTTAGGCCTGCTTTAAGAGCCTGGGCGTTTATTTTGTGTAGCCCACGAGCCAGCCGCTGAACCAATGAGTCCTTCTCTGTATAGGCAATGCTTCTGCTGCTGTCCACTGTGGCAACTTCCATTAGGATACACAGTTTGTCCATGAGTTTTGAAAAGGAATTTCTTGCAGCACCGATTAGTAAATGTCCTGAAAGCCAGGAATTCAGGTCTTGGAGGGGAAGAATAAAAACTCATGAACTCAGGGTTTTTTTTTCCTTTTTTTAAGTACACCAAAATGATAGAAGTACTTAGCACATGATAAAACGACACACGATACCGTACATTTCACCTGTTATTTTTAACCAAACTTTTCCTTCAAGTGACATGCTTTAATCTATTTCTTTAAAACATTTTTATTCTGCTGCTCATAAAATCTCAAAGCAGTTTACAAAAGTAAGACAAACAATTAAAAAAACATAAAAATCTGATGTGTTAAGCAAGAAAACAACCATTCATATAAAGAGAATGTGTGGGTGGAGAAATATGCCTTTGGCAGGCACTTAAAATATTCCTTCCTTCCTTCCTTCCTTCCTTCCTTCCTTCCTTCCTTCCTTCCTTCCTTCCTTCCTTCCTTCTCCTTCCTTTGACTGACGACGGCAACTACAACTACTACTACTACTGTGGCGGTATTTACATCCTGCCCCTCACCCACAGGTCTCAGGGCTCTTCATGGCATTCAATTAAAAGGTCACAAAGAATTGGTCATGGCAGCCAGCATTTCCCACATTAGCTAGCCTGGCTTGGTTCTTGCTGCTTAAGCACTGCCTGCCCTGTCCCCAGGTGTAGCCGCCCTGGCACCTCATGGATATCCAAAGAGAGGCCATTCCACAAGGCCAGTGCTACAACATAAAAGGCCCAATTGAAGCTATTAAGAGACAAAGTGAAAATCTTTTTTAAAAAGTGAAGCTTTACAAGGAGATACCCTGCTTCTGCTTTAAAGAGAAGATCTGAACACAAGTTTTATAAATACCCGTATATTCCGCTGTATAAGACGACTGGGCGTATAAGACGACCCCCAACTTTTCCAGTTAAAATATAGAGTTTGGGGTATACTTGCCGTCTAAGAAGTCAACACCCGGCGCGTAAGATGACACATGACTTTTGAGAAGATTTTCCGGGGTTAAAAAGTAGTCTTATACGCCAGAATATACTGTAATTTTCTAAAAGAAATAAAGAATACCCCCCTCCCCGACATGGAAGTTACCATGGTCCCCAGCTGTAAACAGCTCTGCTAGAGACCAAATTCTGCTGAATTTACATGGTTAATACATGATTCCTTCTAACCCAACCCCAGTGTGCCTGTTCGACTGCACTTGTCTACTATGCTTACTGAAACTATTTTTAGCCAATTTATATGAACATGTTTGGAACTGGAACTGCTCACACAGTCTACATTGGTAAACATCACATTGGAAACCACATTCCAGTGAAAAATAATCTGCATCTTACTCCGGTTTCAGAGATATGCACTTAATTCCATTGCACTGCTACTGAAATTGCATGCATATGCAAGGACAGGCACTAGTTCAGAAGAAAAAAATAATGTTCCAGCCCACAAGGCCTGATTTTAAGTTCCTTTGAAATGCTGCACCTTTTTTCTGCTCATTAATCCACAGGTTGCAATGCAGGACACTCAAGAACTGCTGGGTGAGAAAACAAGCTTTTTATCAATTTCCGTGCGCGTATTGCACATTCAAAAGCAGAAGATACAAGGTTATTGCAAATGTAGAACCGTTTCCCCTTCTTTTCAGATACGCTGGATGTCTAAATCATTTGCTGCTTAAAACTACTGAGGCTTGGTACCTTAATGCCATACTATTTATATTCCAAGACAAGAGAATATAATTTACCTTATTCCAAGGCAATTAAAATTTTACAACTACAATTACTTATTTCCCCCACGGACCATGGTAATCATCCCTCTCATATAATGGGGCTTAAGGCCCCAGCACTTCCAACATGTTCTGCTTACTGCTAGATTCGTCAGGTCTGTAATTAATAATTGTGTTTAATGTTGATAAATAAAATTGTCAGTGCTCCTTCTACTAATTGGTATTCCAGATAACAGTTAATAGGTTTATTTATGCCTTAATAAAAGTCTTGTAATTTAGTTTTCCCTCTGCAAGTCAGGTCTTAATCTGTCATCACTTGTCTTGTGATTCCATCACGGTAAAATGACAAGCGTGGCAGAGCTTATTTACCTTCAAGAGAATGCCAGATCTCCTGTTTCTGTAGAGAATTAAAATATTTGTTCTCAAGTTTAAACCAGAATTCCTGTCAAGCCAGGGAAGCCATCTCTATTTTTCCCTTTCCTTCAGATTGGTAAAAACAAAAAGGAAAGATTCCTAGGAAATACTTTCCATCTGCAACCAAAGAGTCATCTAAACTAAATGCAGGACATAACTGGACCAAAATACTTTCACTGAAACAGTAAGAGGAACAGTTATTTATTCTCTGCTTCCTTTACGCCATTTATACATTTTGCACGTGGGAAGGAATCTGTTCAAATTTTATATTCTTTTGGATGAAATACAAAAATCCACTTTGGCCATACTCAACAGCTTGGGCGTGCCCGGTGAGATTTTTTTAAGCTCTCCTTTGAATAACGGATCCTTTGTGCCACACAACACAATGACTTTTCAAAGTTCTCTTTTAAGAACAAGAGTCCAAAGAGTATGTGAGCCTGTTGTTTTGAAAAGTAGCCTAGCCAGGACACGAAATCAAAGGCCAAAGCATGGAGGTAAATTAGCTGATGACGCTTGACGACGGCTTCCATTTAGTTTTGTTTTCGTCTAACTTTCCTTAACAACGATTACAGAGGAATGATCAGAATACTAGTATCAAAATACCAGATTGAAGGCATCGCGGTACATGAATCTGTCATTCTAATTTAAAATCAGGAGGCTGAACTTTGCATGTACGTATCACTTTCAGTCTAATTCTTTTCCATTCGTGTTTTTAGGAACAAGCAGAGAGACAAAGCAAAGAAGAAAAGCAAACATTTCTAGGATGGGAAAGCACAGAGTTTCTAAAAGCAAAGCATCACCTCTGTTTAATTTTTAATGAATAATGGTTTTGACTAAAACAAAGAAAAGTGAGGGTTAGAATCATTCGTGGCTTTGAAAGGTGAAACGAGAAAACAATGCAATTCCACAAGGTACTATACTCTGCTGTATCTATAACCAGAGGGAAAAGAATATATACACTTTTAAGTACCTGGCCCACAGACTGTCAAGAAATTACCGTAAAAGCACTAAATAATTTATGTTGTGATGCGTGTGTGAGAAATCTCTTACACAAATACAGTTACAGGACAAAGACTAAGCACATCTTTATTAAACAAATGAAGCAAAAGCCAATGAAAAGTGACATTTCTCTAGTGACAAGAAAGGGGGGTTGCAAATTGCTTTGTCTTTGGTGAACTAGCACTCCAAGAGAGGACTTTTTACAAATTCTTATGCGTCCAAAAGTTCCTTGTGAGCTTTAGAAACTCAGCTTAGGTTACAATTGTTCACAAACTGTTGGTTCAAAGGAATATTACAGTGCTACAGCATTAAAACATCGTCTCTCATCAAAGAGCAGATTCTGTGGACTGGATCCAAAGAGGCTTTCCCTACACTGCTCCTATGTGACCTTGGCATAACCAAGACTTTTCTGAGAAGGTTCTAAATGTCTCAGCTTTTCTCTGTGTTGTACCATCTACAAGTACCAACACACTTCAATTCGGTTGGTGCAAGCATCCTAGAGCAATGCAACAGTCACAGGCTACTGAGTGAAGAGGTACAATTTTCGGGAATTTCCAGCACCAAAATGGTAGCTCTCAGCCCATATATTGCACATGGCTCCAGTGCTTCACTTACCAGTAAGAGCACGCAATGGTCTTTGTTCCTCTCCCGTCTCACATTAAACGCTTTTCTCAGGGGAATATGGACAGTGATAAATAAATAATAAATAATAATTCACATATTCAGGTGGCTTTTCAAGTTTGTTCTTAGAGAAAACAGTTTCACATTCTAAACCAATGAACTGATCAAGCCCCAGCAGTAGCACTGAACTTGATGCTAGTGCTAACAAATGAAAGCCATTTGGCTTGAATATAAAACAACAACAAAAGGAAAAATACATTACCTGTCTTGTTAACAAGTCCTTGTAGTTCAACCATAGAAGTAAGGACTGCAGAGAGGAGGTCTTGATTGGTAAACCAGTTGAAGGCTTTAAGGGAACGTACCTGTTCCTTCTCTTGTCCTGAATTGCAAACATTTAAGGTTACTAAATGGCATCCTAAAGAACTACGGTAGATTAAACACAGTGCCCTTACCACAAAGCCCTTAAATCCATTATTTTAAAAAAATGCAAATTCATTGACTATCGGTAGAGATATGCATGAACGCAAATGGCCAGCTCAGTTCATAATGAGGTCAAAGCAGCCACAAGGGAAATCTTGGACTGGCAGGACACCTTCAAGAACGTGCTGAAAGTTTCTTACCAGTACAGAACTGCCTCAGTCATTCCCTCATTAAGGCCTCCTGCCTCCCCAGAAAACAACCTGGCGCTTCCCCTCCTTCCTGCATGATGCCTTATCTATCCACGCTCTAGATAGGTAATCAGGATTAAAAGAACTCTGACCACCCCTGACTCCCAAATAGGTTCATCCACAGATTCTGAATCTGAGGCCATTTTCTAGGGAAATCCTCTCATCTTTGCATCACGAAACACACAGAGATTCTTTCCTGATTTGACGGTGGCTCAGCACCACCATTTTTAAATGTATAAAGATTTATAAAGATCCATCCTTCTTGCCATGTAAGTGCAAACATCCACTGAATCTGCTACGTTTATATTTTAGCAATATAGCCACGGCTGGGAAAATTCAGGAAGCTTACTTTTTATTATTATTATTATTATTATTATTATTATTATTATTATTATTATTATTATTATTATTATTATTATTATTATTATTATTATTATTATTATTATTATTATTATTATTATTATTATTATTTGATGGTTTCCTTGTTATTCCATTTATATTTACTTATTATCTCATGGCAGGGGGAACACTGGAGACGGGGCTTAGAGTCTTCCAAGGAAACCCTTGAGAACGCTACGTATTGTGCACCAGCGAACGCATAAATGGTAAGAGATTGAAACCGAACACTTCCCAGCTCACAAAACAAACTCAGCTCTTAGCAACTGCACCACGTGAGCTGCAGTTAAGTCACAGGTTCGTACTGGGGAAGGAAGAACACGGAGAGCGTGTGGTGTCTTTCCAGGTTCTAGATGTAATGACATCCATATTGGGTCAGAATAAATTCAGGTGCAGTATACCTTCAGTTGACATGCTGGGGGTTCCAATGCATTTAATGCCCCCAATGGAGGCTTTGGTGTTTTAATTAATGCACTAGATTTGGTTTCAAGAGCTTAAACCTAATTTCCCCCCTCAAATTAGAAAGCCTGTGCCCCCCACTGCCTTGGCATAATATAATTGTTATTTAAGTACTGAAAGTGCAGTTGGACACAAAACACATAAATCATTAGCTGATTATCTTACTTGACAGCTTGTGGAGTTCCTTGGAGTCTCCTGCACAAACCAAGATTCCTACGCCTTCCCTGAAGCTGTCCACCCAGGAGAAGAGGGAGGTGCAGGACTGGCCCAAAAGGTGAAGTCTGTTGGCTGCCAGGACTGCAATGACACCTTTGCGGAAGAGACGGATCAGTCCTCTGCAATTCTTTTTCTTCCTTGAGTTCCCATCACGTGGCTTCTTTTCCTCAGCCTCAGATAATGCATTAGCCAGAGTCCTAATCTCTTGCTTGAAGACGTCACAGGTGTTGACCTGGTCCTGAAGGAAGTCCCTCTGTACTGATAACGCACAGGACCGGCTATAGAGAGGGTACAAAGCACCAGACAAGAGCGCACAAGCGGCCAGCAGAGATGTCTGTTCTTTCTGGATTTGCGTCAACATGGCCTTGAAGTGCGAATTCTCAAGGGATAGCTGCTCATGCACTTTTTCAGCAGCAGCAATCTTCTCTTTGGCCTTTTCTGCCATTTCTTGGTATTTCTGCAACAAAGGAACAGAGGGATATTTTAATGTTCCAATAATTAAAGCCAGCAAAGTAATCTGCTCTGCTTCATTAGCCATGGGTACAAGACTGAGACCTGATATAAAGCTCCAAGGATACTGCGGCCTTTCCCACACTGGGCCTGATCCTGGGATACATCCTGGAATAGGGATTTGCCATCTGCATTCTAGTATAGATTATGGCAGGCTGTGGGTGGGACATTCTGTGGTATGCATTAAGCGTATGAAGCCCCTACTCCAGGATATATCCTGGACAAGGCCCAATGTGGAAAGGCCTATGTCATTCTGCAGCAAGTTCATTCAATTCAACCTCTGGAAATCCAAAATTAAAACCTCAATGAGCTGAAACCTGATACGTCTTAATGTCCAATTTTCGTTATTTAGCAGTCAAATCCATCGCCGTAGGGGGAAAGATTTTGTTATACCTTAATGATGACAAAAATGCTACAAAGTGCATTTATGGCAGGTGCACAACTTGCACAGTGTGGTCAGACCCAGCAGGGGGTAATGGCTGGGATGTCACACTAGTAGCTACTGCTTCTCAAACTAAGTTGCTGAGAGGATAAAGTGGGACAGGAGAAAGGAATAATGGTTATTGCCTTAAGCAATTTAGAAAAAAAGGGCAGAACGATAAGGCAATCAACAAATGGCAAAAGGAGAAATGATTATGTGGGTTCTTGTCACTTTGCCAGACTCAGAATCAATGACCAAGTGATATGGATTCAAGCAACAAGACCGTGGGATATAGCAGGGCAGTCTGAAGGAGAAGAACACACAAATCATACTCAAAGTAAGATCACACAAAGGTACAAACAAAGAAGGTAACTGTCAGCCGAAGAGTTGTCTGTCGCAGCGAACAACCAAGCTGAGCCAGCTGACCTGACAGCCCAGGTGAGGGAGATGCGGCTCAAGGCCTCACTGTGAACGCTGACCCTACAGTCCAAGATGGCGACAGCTCAGATGAGGACGCTGGAGCGTTCTGAGGCAAGAGCGACAACGGGTGAGACAGTCGGCACGTCTGCAGGCCACGCAGCTGCGCCACTGAGGGCGTAATTCTCCCTCGCTTACTTAATTGCACCTCACACCTACAGAACTTGCACAGCAGACCCTCTGGCGCCTTGGAACCTGGAACGCTTTGACTATGCTTTACTCTTGCTCCCTGAAAGAGCTTTGAACTTTGGCAGGTTACTACTACTGCTAGCCCTGCGTTTGCACGCTGAGACCTGGTTGACTCGGAACACGACAGTAACACGGTTATAAATGAAGGTTTCCGTCTTGGAACTAACAACTGAGTTTGGGATGAGGATACAAACTATAGAACAGCGGTTCTCAACCTTCCTAATGCCGCGACCCCTTAATGGAGTTCCTCATGTTGTGGAGACCCCCAACCACGGGGGTAGAGCAGTTGGGAAGTGGGAGGGAAGGGCGGCGGGAGGCTCATCGCGACCCCTCTGAAAGGGTAGTTCGACCCCCAAAGGGGTCCCGACCCCCAGGTTGAGAACCACTGCTATAGAAGGAGCTATTTTGGATCTGAACACCAGACAAGGCATCCTTGTACAGCCGCTCAATTTTATGCAAGAGAACTACAGAGTGGACGTCAGGTCAGATATCGTATCCAATGAAATAAAGAACTGTTCACAGGAGGATTGGAAGAGGGAAGCTTTCTGGGAAAATAACAGCCTCGTCAACCGCAAGCCTCAGCTTGAGATCTCCAATAAATACCAGCCACAATCTGGTCCTTTCTTACCAAAGTACACATTGAAAATCTTGTAAAATTAGCATATCCACTCAAACGGAATTGAAACCTTCAGAAAACATATGGAAGACACATGATAGTGGCAGAAAATACGTAGAAACTCCCGGTTCCAACTTCTGGTACTGCCCGTTTCCTAGCTGGAAAGGTGCCATGTCAGTATAGTGAACTCAGCCACACAGACGACTAGTGAATAATTTGGATGTTCCTTTCTGCTTAACGTAAAGGCTAATGCAGGCCAATATGGCAGAGACGTTTAGCCATCTAGTTTATAAGCAACACTGTGATTTAACAAAGGCAGTACTGCTTGTTCTTGAAGATGACGACACTTGGCTAGGATAAAGAAGTTTAGCAAAAGGAATATTAAACTAGAAAAAACCTGGAGAGGCAGAAACAGATAGATGGCAGCTGGAAAGGGAATGTAAAGGTGATCTTTTAATTACTTTGTAATCAACCCCCTACTTATATATTCACAGATTAATTATGTCTCAGGCAGAATTGTATTTTCAAGAGAACACTCTTTGCTTTATTTGATCAATCACTTATCGTTTTACTTTTCATGTATAAAACAACCTGCTACTCCGAGAAGGCCTATAACAAATGAACAAATATCTTAAAGCACTTAGGAATGTTAACTAGCAGCTAAGTATGCAACGTGGATCACATGAGTAAAGTAGACTGATGAGTGTATTTTTAAACAACCACAAAACAGATTACTTGTTTCAAAACTGTAGTATTGCCAGAATTCTTAATTTGGCTGCTCAGATCAGTGCAGGAATCCAAACACAGATGTTGATAGCAATTGCAGAGCCCAAGACAGATGACTCCACAAACATCCTGCAAGCAAAAAATACAATTGTGACCCAGTCTGGGACCTTTCAGTGAAGAGAGGGAGATGGATTCTTCAAGGATCATCAGCTCCCTGCTTCTACAGGATTGTTTTTATGAAATTAGCAGCCAAATAAAAATAAGGGGGTGACTGGATAAATTTGACAAAATAAAGGTTTTGCTGGATAGTCACTGTCTGAGGCGTATTATGCCACATTCCATAGTTCTTTGTGAACCTATGCTTCAGATATGACTGCTATCCATCTTCTAGCAGTCATATCCTCTGAAGACAAATATCATAGCCATATCCAAAAACTTAGGTACAAAGCAGAACTATGGAACATGGCTTAACAAATCAAAATGTGACATAATGGCATAATTTACTCTGTTTATTCATAGCATTAACATCCTGCCATTCTTCTAAAGACCTCATAGTCCTTTCTATCCTCCTAACAACCCAACGAAATACGTTAGGCTGCCCCAGGGATACTCAGTGTGGTTCCATGTCCAAACTCAGGGACAGTTAGGATCCAATATCTTTCTAATGGGAGCATCATGAATGGTGACCGTATCTGAAGTGACCAAGGCCTGCAGTTCTTCAGATGTTTTTCTGGGTTGTTGATGTGCTCTTTGAGAAATTTGGTGGATCAGCCACTTCTTGGATGAGTCACCATTGTCCTAAATTTTCTCCATTTGGACATAATGGCCCTCACTGTGGTTCACTGGAGTCCCAGGGCATTAAAAGCTGCTTGTAAGACTTCTGTCCTGCTGCTGGAGGAGACCTGGAGTATCTACACCACCACAGCATCCACCTGGGGATGAAGCTGAATTAGGCCAGTTTTACTTCATCTGGACTGCTGGGTGGAGTCACACCAGGGAGCTGCTTCAGACAGCGGAGGCCACCAAAGCAGCCGCCTTGGACTGCAGCCAAAGGGCAGCACCCTCACGGCCCTGCCCATTGGGGTACTGTGGGGGAAGTGGCTAGGCTTTTAAAGGGATTTGTTCTTGTGTTAATTGTTTTCAGAACAGGACAGCTTTTTAGGATTTGTCTGTTAGACCCCCGGGCTGGCTCTGCTTCTTGCTTCCAGCACTGGGTCACAGGTAGGTAGCAAGGAGAGGGGTGAAGTGTGAGAGGCAGAGTCAGTGGTTCAAGTGTAAATCTGCCTCCTGGGTGAGAGCCAAGAGGTTCTCTGGTCCTCCTGTTGGCCCAACGCTAGCTACCAGAGCAGTGCCTGGGATATTCTGCCAGAGCAGGTCTGTTCATTGGGGCAGCTATGTGCCTGGGTGAGAGGAGAGGGAAGGGGTCCCATCTCAGTGGTAACTGGCAGGAAGAGATACGGTGACGAGAGGCAGAGAAGAGCCAGAGGTGTAGTGTTAGGGTGTTTTTCCACTGTCAGGAAGTACCCATTTTTGCACCCATTAAGGACCCATTTGGGTGTGAGCCGGATGATCCCATTTCCACCACGGCACCCATTTGGGACCCGATTGTTTCGACTGCCGCTGGGGAAATCCGGATCAAATGGGTACTTTCTGGCCTTTAATCCGGATTTTCTGTAGACCCCCATTAATGGGGTCTACAATGGGGTCTTCAGGCAGAAAATCTGGATTAAAGGGAGCCTATTTCCATGCTTGTGTAGCAATTGGGTCTAGAAGAGGCTAGGGGGAGGGGGTACCCATGGGGGTGAGCCCCAAAACCTAAGCTTCAAAGTCATTTCAAAGTCACTTCGAAGTCTGTGCAAAATAGCTCCAGAGCGTCTTTGAAGTCTGTGCTGATCTTCAGAGTGAACTCTGAAGTGACTCCAAAGTCACTTCGAAGTTCACTACGAAGATCAGCGCAGACTTCAATGGAGCTGTTTTGCATAGACTTTGAAGTGACTTCGAAATGACTTCGAAGCCACTTCGGAGATTGCACCCCCTGTCCCCCCAAACACCTGGGGTGACAAGCAGACCCCTCATGGGTACATCCAGATTTCCAAATGGGTGCTCCAGTGTTTCCATGGCAGGGAGGCTAGCACCCATTGCTATTGGGTGCTAGACCACCCATGGAAACACATTGGGTACTTCCCTTAATCCGGATCTACTAGATCCAGATTAAGGAATGTTCCCATTCCTTAGATCCGGATCTTCTTAGATCCAGATCAAAGGAGCACAGTGGAAAAACACCCTTAGATATCCTCAGGCTATCACTCCTTCCACTCTCCCTCACAACCATCAGTATACAGGGATGCCTGTCAATCTGCCTACTAGCTTGGTGGTGCTGTTGGTAAATTCTATCTGAAGTTCTGAAAAAATAAGTGTCACAAACAGAAGAAATCAGGAAAGGGCAAATATTTTTTTCACGGCACTGTGTATATTAGGATAATATATGCATAATGATATACAGAGTGGAATGCTAGTATTCCCCATTAGACAGAAATGCAAGCACTAATTACATTAATTAATCCCTATAATCCTGTAAATGCATTTAACAAAATGCTGTGTCCCACAGCAGACACTCAATTTTTCAGCTGTTTGATTTGTGCAGGATAAAGCCCACTTAACGACACGAATGGAAGGAGCCGAAAGATAACCTGAGTGAAATATACAAAAAGGTTCTTGCCTCTCCATAGTGAAATGATATTTCAGAATTCAAAAAAGTTAGTATTAACTTCCTCCTATAGCTCAACAAGATCACTCCTTTAACAAAAAGACAATGACAACAGACAATCTCAAGCAATTTAAGCTCAGAAGAGAACCCTGCATGGCTCAGTTTTGTCATTGTTTTTGCACTCCAAACTTAAGTTGTTTCTAATATTTTCCTAGTACCTTGAAAGTGCAATTTCTTGAAAGGAAGTGCAGGCTTTTTGCTAGAAAAGTTGGGCGCCTGGACTTCCTGGAGTGGAGAAGCTTTGAGAGATGGCTTACTGGGTTAGAGGACTCTGTGGACTTCAAGAATTCCTTAAAAAAATTAGTTGCTCCCCTGGGGAGTACGACTATTTCTTGCTGGGTCTTTATCCTTTATGCTGGCAAGAAGATAAAACTGCAAGCTGGAGACTTAATGACACGTGGACTTCAAAAGACGTCACTTTTATTTCCACCATTTTATTTTTTCCTCTTACAACCCTCACTTTGATAGCACTGAACACACCACAGTCTTTGACTAATTCACATGTTCTTCTGCCCTTTAATGAATCAAATCAATTTTTCAAAGCAGGTGAGATTTCTTGCTCCCTCAAATTTTCCTATATTCCTATTATAAGACCTTTTTTCCTAATACAGCTATTATCACACTGTCTGCATTGCGCGTGTATCTTTGCCTCTATACCTCTATATCAGCAAAGACCACACTAGTAATGAAAGAAGATTTCAGCCTGGCAGCAGTATTTTCATTTTTTACAAGAGTTTCTACTAATAAGAGCCACTCACGAAAGGTCATGAACTGTACACAAACTACCTTTGGCCAGCAAAGTTCAACAAAAGTAAGTTACCAAAAGCAGAGAAACGGTATTCCTCATTTATTTATTTTATTTTATTATTTATATTTCTATCCTGCCCTATACCCGAAGGTCTCAGGGCGGGTAACAACCCTTAAAATAACAAATTAAAACCAATATTAAAACCAATAATATACATAAAAACATTTGAAAGTTTCAGCATATCCAAATACTGAAATAATAGTATCTGCCATGGGGTGGGGGGAGTATAATCACCTCAGCCAAAGGCCAGGGCAAAGAGGTGCGTCCTCACTTCCTTCCTGAATATATACAGAGAAGGGGCTTGATGCACCTCAAGGGGGAGCCTATTCCATAGCCTGGGGGCCATTGCCGAGAGGGCCTTTCCGGGGTGCCCACCTGCTTCACTACTGAGAACTACTATTGTCCCCTTCCTCAGCTCCAGATCTTAAGGCACGGACAGGTCAGTATGAGAGAAGGCGTTCCTTTACAGATAAGGAATGCTAAAGCAGAGCGATGAACGATTTGCACAAAGCTTATTGAAGTTTTGGAGATCAAAAATTCTTGGAGGAGCTACCATTTGCTAATGGATACCAAAAAAACCCGTTCTGTGTCACCATTTTATGCATCACCAGTGAGTTCCATTTACTTCTACTTCATGTTCCTGTATATGTCACTTTCCTTTGCTCATGAGTGTTTTTCCACGGTCAGTTAATACCCATTTTTGCACCCATTGAGGACCGATTTGGGTGAGAGCCGGATGACCCCATTTCCACCACGGCACCCATTTGGGACACATTTATTTCCACTGCGCCTCGGGAAATCCGGATCATAGGGGTACATCTCAGCCTTTAATCTGGATTTTCTGTAGATCCCATTAATGGGGTCTACAATGGGGTCTTCAGGCAGAAAATCTGGATTAAAGGGAGCCTGTTTCCACGAGTGACAGGCAATGGGGTCCAGAGGAGGCTGGGGGGGGGAGGCAACCATGGGGGGGGGGAGCCCCGAAATCCTAGCTTCAAAGTGATTTCGGAGTCATTTCGAAATCATTCCGAAATGACTCCGAAGTCACTTCAAAGAGATTGGCAAAGATTTTAGAGAGGCTCCGGAGCTGTCAGCGCGGTCCGTTGCTATTAGAGCAGATTGTGTGGACTTCCCTCCGAAATCCCTCCGAAGCGATCACTAAGGGCTCCAAAGTCTCGCCGCCAGTCTCTCCGAAGATCAGCGCAGACTTCGGAGGCACTCTGGAGCTATTTCCTGCTGATATCACGGGCGCTCCAGGGCTGCTTTGCGCTGACTTCGGAGATGTTCCGAAGGGACTCCAGAGCGGCTCCGAAGTCTGTGCTGATCTCTTCAAAGGGACTTCGGAGAGTGCACCCCCCTGTCCCCCGAAACACCTGGGGTGATGGGCAGACTCCTTGGGGGTCGATCCGGATTCCCTACCTGGGTGCAAAGGTGTTTCCACGGCAGGGAGGTTAGCACCCATTGCTAATGGGTGTTACACCTCCCGTGGAAACACAATGGGTGCTTCCCTTAATCCGGATCTGCTTGATCCAGATTAAGAAATGTACCCATTTCTTAGATCCAGATCTTCTTAGATCCGGTTTAAAGGAGCGCAGTGGAAAAACACTCCATGTTCTCAAATTCCTAAAAGTCATGATTTCAGAACTGAAATAAGGAAACAGGAATGTGTGAATGCTTCCTCAGCTGAAGGCACATAACAAACAAATTGTGGATTATTAGGAGAAAATGAAATTAGAGCTTTCTTTAGGTATTTCATAGTTGGCCAGGAAGAAATTTTAAAATGTGATTTCTTCTTCCCTGTGCTCTGAATACTATATCCAGTGAAGACTCTGTCATGTTCTTCTTCTGAATTATTTGCTTGGCTGTTAGCATTTTCCAAAGTACTTTTAATCCGCAGCACTGCCAGCAGACCCACCCTAGAAGGACAGGACTAACGTTTCCCTCAGAGTTCCCTCTCACAAGAGGGACTCCATTGCCATTAATCTAGCAAGTAAGAGCTTTCTGAAGTAATGGCGCTAGCACAGTTCCAACTATACTCTTAAAAACAGGAAGGGGGTAGATGGGAGAGAAAACTTGCCTGGAACAATATAGGAACATATTGTCCTCTGAAGGATTCCAGCATACTACGGCTGGGTATATGAGATAAGGAGTATGAGATAAGAAGCATGTAACAGAGAATAAAACTGTGTTGTGGCTCAGCCAGAACAGAAGCAACTGCATATATGGATCAGAGAGGAGGTTCACCATGGATGAAACAGAAGAACGTGACATTGTATATCCTGTCCAAATTTAGAGGAGGACAGGATATGAAAATTTCAGATGAAAAGAAGAAGATGTCATATGTCTAATATCAAATAGTTTAAACTAAAATGAGGAAACAAATGAAATCTGGCCATGGATGTTGATACAATGAGAGATCATGGTAGCTGTCTTTCTGTGTTAAGGGAGAGGACCATAAAGACCACAGCCAACAGCCTTTCAGCGTTCATAAACTGAGAAAACACACGGAAAGAGATGTTGCCTCCCTGTGGTGCCATCACCTTTAGGTAGGATAAATAGCATATGTCAGACTAATTTGTCTTCCTGCCTCACTCATAAGACTGAAAATTATTTCTATATCCTAGGTACCTTTTATTACTGCTGCTAACTTTCCTATGAACCTCTGCCTAATACACAGTTCAGCATAAAGTGAATTTCAATAACTTTAATTCAACAAAGCCATACGAAGGGAAGTTACCATGAGGGAAAAGCATCTGTTACCCAGTGTAATAATACAAAGAAGTCAATGTTTTCACTCGGTAGGTAAGCTTTGCATGCTAACTAAATGCGAAATACAACTGCAGGGTCCAATTAAGCAATGTAAGTTTGGAAATGCCTCCACACAAAATAATAAAACTCCTAAAGAAAAAAATAAATAGTAAAAATAATAATAATAAAATCTTGTGAAACATACTGAAATTCCCACGCAAGGTAAAACCGGTTTGGAAACTAAACCACTGAAATAATATACTAAATATTTAAAAAATATATTTAGAATTTTACAGTTTCCTGGCAGAAACACTGTACCTGTGCCCTCGTGTGAACTTCCCCAAGGAGCCCAGAATATTGCTGTTCCAGTTCCTTCTTCTGCTTCAGCCAACAGCTTTCCTGCACCTTCAGCTGTTCAGCTACTTTGTTGAAAGTATCTTCTTGGGTCTGTTGAAGCTCCCTCATGGTATCTGATTTGTTCTTACAAACATATTCAAGGTGAGATACCTGCATGATTAGCATTAAGAAAACCTTTAACACTTGGAAATATTTCAAAATCCCGTGTGGAACATCGTAAGTCAGAGGGAAACTAAGGGCTCTTTGATGGAAGCTGGTGAAGTGGCTGTGCTTTTGAATCACTGTAGTTACCTAATCCAAATATCATATCTGTTGTCGTAAGTGTGTGTGCAAAAGGCAAACTCACGTACACTTCAAGGCTGTGTACATATATAGTAAAAAAGAAGCTTGGAAGCATCTTGGAAGTGGCAGCCTTCCCATTCCATTTTCATCCCATCTCCAATGGACCTCAAATGCTCTTTTCCGCCCTGTGTGGGTATTATAGGTTGCATGAATATATTGTTGCGTGACAGTGGGTGGTTTTCCACTGTCACTAAAAGTACCCATTAAGTACCCAT
>MTQE01001418.1:1530200-1551426 GCA_014337955.1 Aspidoscelis marmoratus | reverse complement strand
TTTTGGTTGTGTATATGTCGTACTTTTTCTACTCAGCTATATATATCTAACTAAGAGAATGCTGGTTAGTGGTATACTAAATCATAAGACTATATTACAATAAAATTCTATATTATTCATAATTATTCTAACAGAAAATTATCTCTGAATTATTTTTGATTCGTCTTTTTAATTGTGTCTGAACACAGCCTATGATAGCTTAATAGTTTTATTTATATTTAGCTCCCATTCAAAGGTGTCCATCATTAAATTCAATATTCATTTTTTCATACAAGAACATTTGAATAAAATTGTCAAAATTTTAATTTTATGTAGCCCTAGATTAATATTTATACTTGGAGACTCATGAAGTGCAGTAATTCTAGTTTCAGCTGATATTGTTTTCTCTCTAATCTTTTAGGTAATCTTTGGGGGCTTCAAGGAAGAAGGGGTGGGCAACCTGAATGGGAAATCAGATCAGCTTTACTTTACAAAATCACACCCATGCCTTTCTCTGGGCCTCTTTTTAATAATTAATCTTTACAATTATATGTATCCAGTGTATTTTCAGCAGCAGTAGCCTGGGTTTCAAAGCAACTTCCAGCATGCAGAGGAATTCCGGGTCCCTCTAAGTGAATGATACAGAGCATATTGTCCCCTTCCATTCAGGGATTCTTTAGAGCACCTGAGCTTTATTAACCTCTACATGATTTGTTATATCATAGCCTGTGTTTTCATTTCTTCGTAGAATGCATCCACATGGCTCATGGAAGTACGAAGTGTCTAGTCACACGTATAAGGGTCATTTTTCAATTTTACTCAAGTGTAAAATATCTCCTGGATCAAACCCATGGGGGAGGATAATTTTGTTCTGTTTCTGCCGACTATAGCCATTTCGTGTCTGGAAGACTGCCTCATTTACACTAACTTCTGAAATTATCCTGACAAGAAGCAAGCAAAAGGAGGTGGTTTAAGGCACCACTTAGTTTGAAATAGTGCACTAATCCCATACTTATTTATTTATATTTCTATCCTGCCCTATACCAGGAGGTCTCTTCTGGAAAGAGGAATCGCACCCACAGATGACTCCATCGCCATCAAGGTCATAACATTCGTTGCTTCTCTGCTCCAATACTGAGCAGTGGGGGTGACGGTTAATGGTGCTTCTGGACTATTAAAACGTACATTTTTTAAGGCTAAGCTGTATGACAGGGAAGAAGTAATGTTACCCCTTTCTATTGCCCCCCACCTACACTCTCACTGTGTTCCAAATGAAGCAACCATGTTTATTAGAAACGGTGTGGTTTCGAGGAAAACTACAGCCTTTGAGAATCTCACTAGGACCTCTTAACTTTATTTGCTTCTCCTGCCCTGCATTTTACTGTTCTTTTCAGTACAGATACTTGATTTAATTTTGCGGTCCTGTTTGCAGTTTTTATCTTTACTGTTTAACGTTAAATTTTCTTTGAAAACATGAAAGAACCTGACAACAAGCAAACCATGATCTAAGTACCTACAAATGCTGTGCTTTCTTCACCGACATGGCCACCCTGAAGGATGCTTGCTTACAGAGGCATTTATTTAGGGCAGCGGTTCTCAACCTTCCTAACGCCACGACCCCTTAATGGAGTTCCTCATGTTGTGGAGACCCCCAACCACGGAGGTAGAGCAACTGGGAAGTTGAAGGGAAGGGCGGCAGGAAACTTGTCGCGACCCCTCTGAAAGGGTATTTCAACCCCTAAAGGGGTCCCGACCCCCAGGTTGAGAACCACTGATTTAGGGGTTCAGAGGTGTTCAAACTGCCCTTTCTATTACAAATTTGTACAGTACTCTGTGTATTTTTAAAGCTAATTTATAGGGAAAAATTCAAGGCAAACCTATTTAGTGCTCTCAGTTTCTAGAGTTAGCTAGTAGTTGTACACTGTCCTGTTTTTGAACTTATGCTGAATTTGCTCTGGCCGCTAGACATTTCTTTTCTCCTGGAATTTTGCTGGCTACCAGACCACAGAACAAAATGCTACTCAATCAATAAGCTAAGAACAAAGATCTATAGAAGCACTGCAACTTGCGTTCTTGCTAGTTTAACAAAAAGCTTTCCAAAATAAGAGAATGTTTATTGATGGCATAACCTATACAAAATATTCAAGAGCCCTGCTCTTGGGCTCCTTGTGAAGAAACTATTTATCTTTGCAAGCTTTTGGTGTATTTTATGCATGGCACTATATACTATATTTGCAAATCTTAAGTATATCAAAGAATAGCTGCCATTTCCTGTGAACACTTTTCCCCTGCAAATAATTCCTTCAATGCATAAGCAAATATTTTAAAGTTGATGTTCCTAAAGTAAGTGCATTTTGTTTCTGTTTTATGCAGAGATAAAGAGTTGGTTTATTAGTGTAAATGACTAAGTTCTTTGAATAGCTTCATCAGTAAGATTAATTTATTTTCTTTTAATTAGGTCCCTGTGGCTAACACTGGCTAGCAGTATCAGCGAGTCCTGCATGGAAGCTGGAGCTCAGAGACTTCATACAGACTTCAGTCACATTTACATGCCCACAGCAATGGCATCAAACCGAGCTGTAGACAAGCCGTAATTAACGGTACTGAATTATTAACATCCAAATTCTTTTTGAAATAAGATGGAATGTCAGTCCTTCTTAACGATACTATGATGTGGACAAATGTCACTGAATTTAATAGAGGCGCCTGGTGCCTCAGGACAGTACCTTCTCATTAGCCTTGTTCAGGTCTAAGATCAGGGCATCAACATTCTCCTGCAAGACTGTGCAAAGCTCCGGCCAGGAGAATTTATCCAGGATGCCTTCTGGTTGTTTTATAAGAACGCAGCCCACGACCAAGTGCTGATACAAAGTATGGAGGAAGGTTAGCTTCTCCTGTGAGAGGGGATTTAAAGAAAGTTAACTGCAAATACTGTAGTGTTCCAGTCCTGTAAAAATACCAAGTAAACAAAGTCAGTGTTCCAATGGGATGTATGACCTATACACAAATAATCAGTTAAAACCAGATATCAGATAATTGTCCCCTATGAGTCCAACAAGGCTGAACTTGCAGATCCCTTCTAGCATCTGGGAGGGGGCTTGCTGTCCCCCCACCCTTTGGGAATGGCCAGAATGTAATTATTAAATAAATGCAGGATCAGACATTTACATGGTTTTGTAAGTAATTATTGAAATATTTCAAATCTATTAACAGAGTGTTAATAACAGTTATTCAATTAGGCAAAAATGGGCCATGATTTTGTTTTCTAAATAAGGGGGAAAGTATTAACACAAACAAGGGGCTGCTGGAAGAAGAAGGAGGAGGAGGAGGAGGAGGAGGTGTAAGGTTAATTCCACTCTTCCCTCATGAAAGCAGAAATTGTTATCTGAATCATAATTGATTTTTCTATTCCTAAGGGGGGAAATGGTTTGGAATAGGGAAGAACATGATGAGAACAAGTGTCCAACTCTACCAAGCATGGAAATGAGACTGATTTCACCGTTCCACTTTCTGTGGCTGCTGCAAGCATAGCATAAGATGCCGTTTCATCCCTTCTAAATATGACTTGCAACGTCTAGGCCTCTTCAGTCTGGAGAGATGGCGCTTAAGAGGGGACCTGACTGAAGTATATAAAATTATGCATGGTATAGAAAAGGTGGACAGAGAAAATTTATTTTCTCTATCACACAACACTAGAACCAGGGGGCATCAATGAAGCTGATGGGCAGGAGAGTCGGATCAGACAAAGGGAAGCATTTCTTCACCCAGAGGGTCATCACTCTATGGAATGTGCTGCCAGAACAGGTGGTGACAGCTACCAATCTAGATGGCTTTAAGGTAGGGTTAGACAAATTTATGGACGACAGATGTATCAATGGCTACTAGAATGTATGCCTAGGTACATCTTTCAGGCTGGGGGAGGGGAAGCGGGGCACTTATAAGGCCATTTGCTGGGATTTGAGAGCAGGAATAAGTTTGCCCTTGTCTCTGCTTGAGATGCCCATGAGCATTTGGTGGGTCATTCTGTGCGACAGGATGTTGGACTAGATGGGCTGTGGCCTGATCCAGCAGGGCTTCTCTTATGTTCTCATGTCATGCCTGGCATAATCATCATGCTCCCTACAAAATCCTATACATGTTTAACGAAGAGAAAGATACAGTATGTTGTATCAGAGGTCTCTTTTTCTTCCCTGAAATGTCTCTGATCTAGCAGAGAAGGTGATGAACTCTTCCAGTACCCCGTTTTGACTGCTGTCTCATTTGTCGCCTTTCCATACTGTTCCACAAGGTTCCCCTGGCGAGGCAGCCTGAGGAGGGCTTCAAGGATGAGATAAAAATCATGATTCTGCACAATTTTGTACAGTTTTTTTTTTTACCAATCTGTGCAGCAATGATTTTCTGTTGCACACATGAAGAAGTAGACGTGTCTATGAAAGCTCATGCCACCAACCCTTCTCCTGTTAGTCTCCAAGTGCTACTAACTACCTTGCTGGAAATATGTCCAGATGAGTTTCAGACATGATACAGGCTGTCATCAGATACAGTAAAAAAATACAGAGCATCTCTGAGACAGCTCTGAGGTGGGACTGTTCAAACAGCAGGTTGCCCCTCCCCCTCTTCTAAACATCTTGTGCTAGGAAAGGTGGAATATAGAAGGTTTGGGGACACGAGTATCACACATTGTCTCTGAGGTTACTCTGGGCTGCCCATTTTGCTATGTCTAAATGCATCCTTAGCCCAGACCAGCCACATTGTTTTAAACAGCCCAACTAATTTAGAAATGGCCCAAACTATATCAATTGTTTTGTTTTTTTCTTTAGATACCCAGAGTATACTGCTCACTAATTTATCTTGAAAATGAAATGGCTTGCTTATCACTTACAGAGTTAACATCATTGACTAGATTTGCCTAAATAACTCTTCTGGATTTTCACCTATTTAGGGAAGTGAAAAGTCCCATACTGCATTACTTCATTTGCTGCAAACAGTTTATAAACTTTCCTAGAAAGCCCATCCAAAAATCCACTAGATTCAATGATAAGATTTCCACTGTTTTTAGTATACTTTAGATGCAGTCCAGCACAGCCATTTCCAACCAGACTTTAAAAAGGCATTAAGAATGGAATTGCTGTTGTGATTTTTCCAACCGTATTTTGGTGTTTAAATCCCTCATGGGAAACCACCAACTAGCCCAGCGAAATATTAACAAAAGCATTTCCACCCAATCTTTTGCTTCTTCTTGTTAATTTAATCTGTCGCCATTGTTCCCTTTTTGCTTGGGCTGCGATAAACCAAGCATGAAAATCATCCATTTGGCCTAGGAAAGGAATTCAAGGACCCAGAGTCAATTCACACATGTTGAACTCAACCACAATACTGCAAGCATGCTGACTTTACAATACAGTCAGGCTTCTAGTTTCCTCTACTTTAATCACTATCTGATGAGCAGAACCAATTCCAGCTGATTCATATGGACACAATTTAGATCCCAGACTTTAGAATGGTGGAAAGAATGTTTCCTTTTTACTCACTTGGCACCCCTGCTCATATTCGTTACAGTTATGAGCTCAATATGCAGCACGATTTAGATAAAGAATAATATAGTTGATATACCTAGTAAAGAAAAACTGTGAGTGCAAAGGAAAGGGAAAGGAAGAGGAAAAGGGAAAGCAGCATAAAACACAGCAGAAAGTATGTTTCAAAATAACACTCTATAAAGCAAATTAATGTACATAGCCTAACTTGCGATTACCCTAGGAATAAGAAAGTAACTTTATTTCGTCAGTGAAAAGTAAAAAAATCTGGATCCTTCAGATCAGTTGCACTTTAGCTGTCATTTGAAACAGTTAATAGCATTTAGTGCCCTGGGATGAGAAAACAGATCTATTCCAAATGCAAATATATTCCAAATCTGTATATTTACATTTTCCAGAGCAGCAGCTACAAAAATCCCTAAACATGTTTCTTTAAATACACTTAAATCCCTTCAAACTTCTCAAGAGTGGCATAACTCATTTTTAAATGTAAACAGTGAGATGAATTCAATGGTTAAAGCTATATTTATCCCAATTAAGTTGAAAACTTAATTTAAAAAAATGCAGAAAGGTACGGTAAAGCACCCATCCTAATATGGTTTGGTAGAAGGGATGTAAATCTAAGCCTTATAACTTAGCCATCTGATATATGTAAATGTAAAAAGTTAAGATCAAAGATTCTTTTTGACACTCATCTTGTTCCTGGTAATACCTCTGTATCCTTCTTATAAGCCTGCTTAAGCTTCTGGATTTCATTTTCAGATTCCATAGAACGCGCTTTTTCTTTCTCCCAGCAGTGAAGGACATTCTGTAGCTCCATCTTTAAAGTAGCTATTAAAGATTCTCTGTCTGCGCATTTAGCCTGCCAATGATTTAACTCTTTGAGGACATCCGCCAGTTTATTCTGTGCTTCCTAAAATTGACATAAATATATAAATATATTAAAAAGGCTATGGTCAAATATACATTTCTAAAGATAAGTACTTTACTCTAAATTTAAATCACTTCAGCAATTTTAATTCGTTTCTCTCCCGTTAAATCAGTACGATAGAACTCGACCAAGTCAGAAATTTCCTTCTGAAGTTGTAAGTTAGCAGACTTCAACCAAGACTTTGGGTACTGATGCTAGTAAATTTCCTGAAAGAGTCTTTCTAAATTAAAGCCATAATCAGGACTTAATGGACACAAACTACATGAAAATAAACATGGTTTTAATGTTTGTGAATTTTATAGCACTTGGAGACTAACAGGAGAAGGGTTGGTGGCATGAGCTTTCGTAGACATGTCTACTTCTTCAGATGACGGGGGGGGGCATAGCAACTGAAGAAGTAGATGTGCCTACTGGGCCCCCTAGCATCTGAAGAAGTAGACGTCCCCACTGGGCCCCCTAGCATCTGAAGAAGTAGACGTGCCCATTGGGCCCCCTAGCATCCGAAGAAGCAGACGTGCCCATTGGGCCCCATAGCATCTGAAGATGTAGACGTGCCCATTGGGCCCCATAGCATCTGAAGATGTAGACGTGCCCTTTGGGCCCCCTAGCATCTAGAGAAGTAGACGTACGTGCCCACTGGGCCCCCTAGCATCTGAAGAAGTAGATGTGCCCACTGGGCCCCCTAGCATCTGAAGAAGCAGACATGTCCACGAAAGCTCATGCCACCAACCCTTCTCCTGTTAGTCTCCAAGTGCTACTAACTACCTTGCTGGACTTTTCAAATTACTGTATATTCTGGCGTATAAGACTACTTTTTAACCCAGAAAAATCTTCTCAAAAGCCTGGGGTCTTCTTATACACCGGGGGTCATCTTCTTATATAGCGAGTATACTATATCGCAAACTCTATATTTTAACTGGAAAGTTGGGGGTCATCTTATACGCCCAGTCATCTTATACGCCAGAATATACGGTAGACTAACACAGCTATTTCTATGATATATGTGAATTTTACGTAGTTTTAGAAATATATGCAGAACTTGATATTCATATACAGTATTGGGTATCTGGAACTTATATATTTATAAATTAGTACTATTTGTTATTTAACCTTTATTGTTTCAATATCATATATGTTTTTTATGGTGACAGGACTACCAGCAGAAGTCAATTCCTGGCAGTCTCTATCATAAGAACATAAGAACATAAGAGAAGCCTTGCTGGATCAGGCCACAGCCCATCTAGTCCAGCATCCTGTCGCACACAGTGGCCCACCAAATGCTCATGGGCATCTCAAGCAGAGACAAGGACAAACCTTCTCCTGCTCTCGAGTCCCAGCAGATGGCCCTAGAAGCGCCCCATTTCCTCCCCCCCCCCTCAGCCTGAAAGATGCACCTAGTTCTGACAATGCCACCTTTGGAACTTCTGGGCTCTTGCACTCTTTAGTCCGATTAGAATTTGGTCTTGCTGATTTCAGCTGCTTAGAGAGCCTGAAACAACCGAAGTCAGTTAACTATGGACATCTATGACCTTCAGAAGTATTAGGAGGAAGCAAAATCTTTCACCTTTCTTTTTTCCTAAAGTTTCCAGATGTGATTCCTCCTAGTCCTATTTTCCTACAGACACGATACTTTAATACCAGCACATTTTAGACTCACACAGTATAAGGTTTTTCGGGAGGTTTTTCCTGGAAAACCTTATAGTAGGTGTAAGACCACGCTGGAGGACCAAGGTTGGGAATGAGCCTTTCAGAAAATGCTTATTCACGTACTTCTGCAAATCAATTTACCGCATTGCAGAATTCACTACAATACTCACATCTGCGATACTTTAACTGCAGTAAGTCACAGAGAAACCAGCATTCACACAGTCAAACTGATGTTAGTCCCATATCACAAGTGCCCAAGATGGCCATCACAACCATACCAGTTTGGATAAGTGCCTACTGGAGTGAGTATTCTTTGGTGGCTTGTGCACCTAGAACCTTAGTTACTCTGTGAATTCCTGAGAACTACTACGACTTGATTACAACACAATTTGCCAAATTAATTTTTAGAATGGTTTCTGAGTTCACGGTTATTTCACACTAGTGAAGACACTCCAGAAGGAAGAGTCACAGTCAAAGTGCTATAATTAATGTTACTTACATATACTCACACCAGGGACCTCACAACTGCCAAAAAGGCATTCAAAGTAAATCCATATATTGTACAGTATTCTCAAATTTTGTATGAGACAAGGGATTATTCTGCAGGCAATATAATCAAATAAATACCTGAAGGCCTTGAGTCTGAGATTTCATTTGTAACTGGGAAGATTCAAGCTCTTTTGCTGCCTTCTCGGATAGAACTGTCATTTTCTTTAGCTAGCAAAATAAACAATGTGTTTACAGTAAAGGATAATTAGATTATTCCTTATGAACTGAGATCACAATCCTACACAGACAGAGATTTTTGGCGTATACCCCAAGTGCACAGAATGCCAGGTTTTCCATTATATGTGCCAATGTGGTACTTGGTGTGTAACATTTTACCTGTTTTATTTCATCACAGGGTCACTTTGAGAGGGGTTCCAAAAAGTTTTTCTCTATTTATTAAAACTGACAAGAAAATTGTCCGTATCTTTTCAGTTGCTCAGTATGCTTATATTACAATGCCTGCACCACTGGCAGAAGCAAACCTTATCAGGTTGCATGGCACTCCACTGATAAGTGTACATAGAATTGCAGTGGGTCTGGCTTTTACAAGTGCAGAAATAAATGCCACTAAAAACTGCATCCCAGATCTAATAATGCAAAGATACTCAGATCAGCTCTCTTAAGCAACCGAATGTAGACGTTAAACATACTTGATACTAAACAAAAAGAGCTGTTTTTAAAAAATGGATGTTCCTTAAATGATTTCCTTTTGACTGTGTGAGTTTACTTTTTCTTTCCTACAAACACATGGAGACAGCAGTGCTTGAAACAAGGAACATAAAGAAGGGCATAGAGCTGGCCCATCTGCATATCATGAGGGCACTCAGTGGTCTCCGGCTCTGTATGACAACTTCAGGGTCGGGCACACGCAGTCCTACTGGGAGGTCTTGTGGCAGGTCATCAGTTGGTCCTGCACGGCTTGCGATTTATTTTCCTTGACAGTTCATTCTTCTCGCTGACAGGGTTCTCTTTCTGCCTCCTTAACAGCCACCCCCTTGGTCTTCCCACTGCTGTCTCTGGCATCGCTTCACATCAAAACATGTTCTTAAGCCAAAGCCTGCTGAGTCGACTTTTCAGCTGAGCTGAAGATCAGGTGGCGTCACCCTCTCAGAGAAGAGTCCACGGCAGATAGCTTGTGCCTAGTCACTCTGCGGTCCTCTGCTCTCCGAGCCCCCAGAAAGCTACGACACATGTGGGCTGCCAACAAGAGAGACCTAATGGAAGCTGTGCGTAAATGTGCATAACTGTTTCCCCAGCGTCTTAACAGCCCCCAGAACTATACTGATAAAATACGTCCGACTTTAAAAGACACTGAACTTTCATCAAATAACAGCTGAAACAAGAGAATGCATTTCATTTTCTCTTATATTTTTATTTTTTAAGCTGGCTTATTATTTTTAGGAATAATATTTGAGTCAAAGAGATTGCACTCTGATCTCTCACTGCTTTAGGCCAATAATATTTGCGCCTCATAAATTCCTGCATTTCTTTAACGTTTAGTGCATTTTTTAGAATTGTATTATCATGAACATTTTATAAATCTCATTTGATAGTGGACAGACTTCCCTTTGGGGTCAGAGTGTTTGCTTCCCAGCACGCTCATTACCAAACCTGCAAAGCCATGGATGAACCATGACAAAGGACAGAAGGGTTTCTTGACGTTTACAAACTCTTTCAGACTAGGGTCACCATATAGGACCCAAGGAAGACAGACGTTACTGAAGTGCCCAAGGCAGGAAACCATTTCGATATTTCTGTGGCATCGCCCGACACTCCAAGACTTAGAAGCAACATCAAGCCCCTCAGCCTCGTATATAGGGTTGCTATCAGATGGAGATTTCACTGCTGTATTTCACACCCAGCAAGCAAAATTAAATTAAGCAAATAAATTTAATTGTATACTTAAGATGTTTCTCAAGCTTCCATACTAAAGATAATTTTATATATTTGTACATAAATACCTTAAAAGCCAAATTCAAATATTCTGACTTTGATAATTCTAACATCCAGCATACATCTCCTCCCAACGGGACTTAAAATGCAAACAACAGAAACCATTCCAGATAGTATAACAGGATCTCAACTTGCTTTTTTTTTATTTTAAGGTGTTTGTGCAGAAACTCATATTACCATAAATTTATGCTGAGGCTTTAAAAAGAAGCAATGGATGGTGGTCAACATCAAGTATGCACATACAATAACTAAAAATAATTGGGAAGCACAAGAGTTCAGCACGAGGTAAAAATAAAAAGGACGCAGCCGAAACAGTTTTCTAAGTTTAAGTGAATCATGACCATAGGGCAAGCTTAGAGAAAGAGGAGTGACAAAAGATTATTTCTTTTTCTTATCTGTGAAGCTGTCAACTCAGCATTCCCAGTGTTTTGACCTCTGTAACAAGCAAGGCATCTCTAGTACTGGGGGCCGAGGGCTACGTGCACGGAGCCAAACAGTGCAAGTGTTACCTCATTAGATGCATCTTCCAGCTTGTTCTGGTAATCTGTCAAGGTACGCCTCAAAGGCTCAAGGACAAGAGTGAAGCTTGGAGGTTTATCTTTGTCCTTGCGAATGCCTGAAGAAAAACACAGAATCAAAACAAAGCCCTTAGAGTTGAACGGAGACAGAAAACTTCTCCAAGACCAGAAAGGATATTTAAATTAGCTGGGCTCCAGTGACAATACAGAATGCTGAACAACCAGTGTTTTCTCCAAGGCATACTGGAGTATCTATGCTTTAATACCAAATAGAGCTGAAGAGAATTCTTATACTGTGACTACAATTCGCCACATGACAAATATTAAATCCAGTGTGTTTTCGTACATGTCATGAGGCCTATTTCTGAACTAATTTAAAGGGCATCTAATGAACAGAAGCAAACATGTCCCTCGGGAAAGAGCAGCTTCCAAATCAAACATGCATTTGTTTTTTAACATACAGCATTTATATCTCCATTGTCTTACAAACAACAAATTTTGGAACAAACAATTCTTTCACACTTAGCTGTGCAAATGAAGGCCTGCCATGTCTCAATGCAAATTCAAGTAGTTGAAATCCTAAATATGCTTCATTTGTCTACCCTATGAAAAAAATATTATTTACATTGTTTTAGCTCTTGACCACACCATCCATTGTACTATTCCCACTCATCATAAGAACATAAGAGGAGCCTTTCTGCTGGATCAGGCCACAGCCCATCTAATCCAGCATTCTGTCCTACACAGCGGCCCACCAACTGTCCATGGGCTTCTCAAGCAGAGGCAAGGGCAAACCTTCACCTGCTCTCGAATCCCAGCAAATGGCCCTTAGAGGCATCCTGCCTGTCTCCCAGCCTGGAGGATGTACCTGGGCATCCATTCTAGTAGGCATTGATACACCTGTCATCCATACATTTGTCTAACCCTTGTCTAAGCTATCTAGTCTGGCTGCTGTTACCACCTTTTCTGGCAACAAATTCCACAGACTGATGGCCCTTTGGGTGAAGAAATAAATATTATAAATAAGTCATGTATGACTCCATCAAGCTACCACCCAAACCCTTGCAGCTGCATGGCAAACTGCAGGCTCAGACCACAGCCACTTCATCCAAGGAACCAGCCCAGAGCCCAGAGCGGCCGATCATCCTGCCATGAGTTAATTGAAAGCTTAGCTATAAGATGCATTTTCTGCATATAAAACTGGCTGGTTCCAGGCAGGATTCCATGCCACACAATGGGTGTTTCATCAAATTTAATTTCCACAATATAATTCCAGACTGCAAAGACTGTCAAACATTTTTAAAAATCTTAAAAGACTATGTAGGCAGTATTATAACCAAGTTTCAAGATTACTATTCTGTCTGAATTAAAGATGTAAATATTTGGAAAGTAGTCTCTGGAGTGCATGTCACAAAATGAACAAGAGAACCGGTGCTACAAAGATGGACTTGACATTGCAAAATCGAAAGCTCTAGGAAGATTATCTCATATTAATACAACGATCTTTAAAGAACTGTTTCAATTTCCACAGCAATGAGCAAAATCAAGAACAGAGCATAGTATGTTTGGTTCACGGAAGAAGACATCCTGCAACCTACATGCTCTAGGGGCACTCTTGGACTCTGCAAGGATACCTGAAGTTCAGTTGGAGGTGACGACCAAGAGTGCCAATTTCCAGTTCCAGATGGATTCCTAGCTTCAGCCCTTTCTGGACAAAAATGATCTGACCACAGTAACCCATGCTCTGGTAACTTCCACATGGAACTTTTGTAATGACCTCTAAGACAGTTTAGAAGCTGCAGCTGCGGCTGGTGCAGAGTGGAGCAGCTAGACTGCTAACTGATACTGCTGACCAAATGTGCATCACACGATGTCTTACAAAAACTGTCCTGGCTGCCAATTTGCTGTTGCACCATTTCAAGCTGTTAACTTTGACCTATTAGACCTTAAATGCATTCAGCCCCAAATATCTAAAGGAACTTCTCCCTTATCAACCTGCCAATGCCTTAAGATCTGCAGATGAGGCTCTCCTGGTTGTACCACCACCTTTAGTAGCTAAAAGGACAGATACTCAAGACAGAGTCTTCTATGCAGTAGCCCCAAGCTGAGGAACAGTCCCCACCCCAAGATGCACCAGGAATCTTCATTAAATACACTTATACAGAGCAATATGGATTTCCCATCTGCCCCTTCTTTCTATAGGTTCCAAGAGGAACTATCTTCCCTCCTAAGAATCAAGGCTGCGCATACAAAATACAGACAATTAGCAAGATCCTCATCAACCAAGGCTTCCCTTCTTAGGTACATCAGCTGTCTCACGAGAGAAGGTTTTGCACCTTGGAAGGGCTCTCCTTCTGCTGCTCAGCATCTCCAAGATGGTTCACATTCTTCTACTGTTCTTTTACTGTAACACACTCTTTCTTCTCCCTGTTATGTAAATGTTTCTAAAAGCCCAATCAAATGAACATTTTATTTATTTATTTATGTATTTAATATACAAAAGTATGAAGAAGTGACCCAGCAGATACACATAACAAAGATCTGAGATACAACTGCCGCGCAGAGGAAGCCTTTCAGTGCTACAAGCCAATCGGTCACAGGCCTTCACGCCAAGAGGAAGCTAAGAGACACCGAACATACCATGCAACGGAGCTCCGTCTTGGGCTCATTTATGTGCAACCCAATAGATCACACAAGGACTGCTAATGTGCAAAAAACAATCAGGGTTTCATGGCACATACATTTTCCTTCCCATTGGTTCTCTATTATGTCCACTCACATACACCCTCGTTCATATTTTCCTATCTATATTTCTTTTCAGTTCTGACACAATAACAAGGACAACCCATATAACTGGTCACGGTAGACATTCCCTCTTCCTCTAGAGCACCGGACAGCTTGTCCTCTTCGCTTTCTGCAGCCTCTCCTAAAAGGTCACAGCTTTTCTCTCCTCTGGACTTCTGTTGACAATTACAAGTGTTCAAAGTCAGTTTTAGTCTCACAAAAGACAACCTCTGCGCTTTCCTCTCGGAAGTTTTCTTCAGACTTGTGTTACTGTCCTCAGTCAGCATCTTGCTGTCCTTCCTACATTGTCAGTCTGGTGCAGAAACTACCATGGATCTTGAAATTTCCTTTACTCCTTTTCAGAAACAGGAATCGCCTTGGATTCTCTAACATCTCCTTTACTCCTAGGTCCGCATTTCAGTTCTTCTTCTCCCTCTTCTCCCCACCAACACTAAGGTCAACGTGCCGGATCACCTGTTCAATGCTAACAAGTCTGTCAGAAGCTCAATGGGAGACGGAAAAGCCAGAAGACCCACAGAGACTGAGGCAGAACTGCCCAGAGGTCACTGGACGACAGAGTCAGGTCTGCATTCTTACTTTCTCAGCACGACACTATCGTTCCTTTCCAACTGACATCCAAAGAGGAAAGTATAGCCAGCCATACTTCATTCCGTAATACACTCTGTATGCTGCTGTGTTTGCCAGTGTGGTCTAGTGGTTAGGGAGCCGGACTCTTATCTGGGAGTACCAGGTTCGATTCCGCCCTCCCCCATAAAGCCAGCTGGGTGACCTTGGGCGAGTCACAGCTCTCTTCTGAGCTCTCACAGCCCCACCTACCTCACAGGGCGCCTGTTGGTCTGTTGTGGGGAAAAGAATAGAAAAGCTTTGTCAGCTGCTTTGAGTCCCCTTAAGTGGGTGAGAAAAGTGGGGTAGAAAAGCCAACTCTTCTTCTTCTTCAACATGCTGGTATTTCTCCTTTCCAGAAAGCATGTTGTAACAGGTTATGCCCAAACTGAAATCATGCCTTTGTCTGATTAAAGTAAGTAACCTGGACAGAAAGAATGTCATCAAGCTGCACAGAAGTGTAACTTCTTATAATTAAGCTCATTTTGTATAGACAGTTTTCCAGGATGAAATACTGTAGATCTCAGACAATGCTTTACTCAAGCATAAAACTCTATCAAGGCTTCGGTTCCTGCTGCTAAGGCAGAGGTTGTCATGAACTGGAAAACGTCTCATCTCTTGTCCAGATAGAAGTAAGCGTCTTCGTAGAGCGTGGACTATTTTCCTTAATGACTTGGCATCTGTGCAAATTGCAAAGACATCAGCAGATATAGAGCAAACCTGGTTTCTGGAGAAATGGTCCCCACTATTGGAAAGAGCCAAGGCTGAAAACCGCTTGAGGCCTAATTCCAGATTTCCCTCTTCCTCTTTGAACCAGTTTACAATCAGCATTTCCACACCTAATTTTTCAATAGAATTGCTTCTATGTTCCACAGAAAAGTATTATGGTTTTATGTTTTCTCATTCTGTTCATTCTTTATTGTTTATAGTTGTACAGTTTTTAATGTTTGTTAGATAAATGAAATTAAATAAAAAAATTAAAAAGGATACCGTACTTCACCTTTTCTTTGTTTTGGTGAATGATCTGATTATTTGAAAATAGTGGATCTGAAGCTTTTTTTTCAGTGTAACGGCCCCATTGCTTTTAACATGCAAACTTTATTACATAAGAAGCAAACTTGAAACATCCATTATTCACAAGTTCTGTGAATAGTAAGGAGGAGGAGAACTAATGCTTAATTCAGGGGATCCTTAATCCATAGCTGATTTTCATTTGAGAAATGTGCTATTTCTGCTGATTCAGAACAACTAAGGACTTTGCAGTAGCTGGAGGCCTCACGTTGGCCAACTAAAGTTGTGTTCCACTACAACAGTCTGAAAGACTGCAGAGTTACCATGAGGAAAAGAGGATAGGGTTCTTGTTTATTAACAGTTGCACGGAAGAGGTAATGGCAGCAGGTGTGGCCTACATATCAAGTAACATTCACCAAAATTCTCTCTTCTATACAACTGTTAAAAGAGAATAACTGTAGTAACTCTTTGAAAGAACAAACAAAAGACCAAAAAAACCACCCATGTTCCTGATCCAGTCTTTTAGAATATCATCATTATTATCATCATGGCTTGGCTTTGCAAGTGAAGATTTTGGAAGGGCTCAACCCATACTTGCTGCATGCGCGCTGATGGCCGAAAAAGCCAATGTGGGACAGACAAGTCCAGTTGAAGAAGGGACAGAGGAAGGTCTCCCTGGGCAGTACCGTAACGGCACGGTTCTTCCTGTGTTGTCATTTCTCCTCAAGACTGGTTCTGTGAGCACTCCAAAAGGACGCAGCAGAGTTATGGATGGTGCATTTCCTTGCCTCTCGGTTTGTGGCCAAAGTGGACCACTGATTGTGATTAATAAGGCCAAGGCTGAGGGATTGTTTCGGGGAGTCCTTGGGCTCCTCTGTTCCGGCAGCCAGTGGTGAGCTCACCATAAAACACCCTCTTAGGAAGGTGATGATCCTTCACCCTAGAGACGTGCCCTGCCCAGTGTAGCTGTGTCCTCAGCAGCATCGCCTCGATACTGGTGGCCTTTAGAATATAGTACTACTAGCTTAATACCACGGAGACAAAAGGAATAAAAGTGAATTCTAGAATGAGATTTAGAATGGTCCAAATAAGAAACCTATGTGTATCCACTGCAGTTGCAATTATTCAATTTGTGTGCTGTATATCCTTGTATTCCTACATCAGAGAAGAAAAGAAATTTTCATTTTATCAGCATTTTGTGGATGGTATTCCAAAGGAACAGTTTGACATCTCATTCTAATTTAAAGCATTTTTCCTTGAATTAGTGTTGCTTACTTTTGTAAATTATAATTACTGTATTTGAGGTCAACAGTATTTTATTTGTTTCGAATCTCTTCTGCCTATATGAGCAGGAAGCAACTGTAGTGTGTAGTTCTAATGAAAATGAATATAACCTCAAAAGAGTTAAAATAGGAACAGAGATCACCCAAATTGTTTTCCGTTTCAAAAAACTTCAAGACTCTTATTGTTCTAGAAATTCCATTTGATATTACCACAGACTGATATCAGGCCAAAAAGAGAAATGAACCAACTTTGCATACAGTTTTTAATTTTATATTGCAATGGATGTAGTCATTACTCCTCAGCTACCTCTAAAGCAATACTGTGAAAAGTTACACTTGGAGTCCTACATAACCTTTTTCTAATATACGACCTTTGAGTAGCTGAAGGTTGCCTCTGAATTTGGCTCAGTTCAATCAAAAACATCTGTTCCCCTTGTAGGCTCCGCGAAAGGACTTTTTCTCTCTGCTGGATTTAGAGCACAGCAAGAGAGGCCTTTCTTGAGCGATCACACGCAGCCCAACTCTTGTAAATCAAGTTCAGGGCTGACAACAGCAGGACCACGTTCAGTCGCCCCGTCTCAGCTAGTGAGGCCGCTTGACTGCTGTGAGAACTGCCCTTATCATGTCATCGAATCAAAGCATGTTGAGAACAGGGAACGCAGAAGGCATCTGCAGAATTCCCACCATGTAGTGACTTTGGAGCACTGACAGACGCATCTGTCATTTTATACCTTCAACTAACCTGCTGTCCGCTGGCCTGACACGGGAAAGCTGTCCAAGAGGAGAGTCAGCTCCCTCACGTTGTTCTCGCTCGTCTCCGTTAGGAAGGCCTGGTGCTTCTTGGCCTTTATTTGACATAGGCAGAAAAGAGGCAAAAAGTTTTAAGGGCAGCAAATGAAAGGATATCTCACGATCAATAACAGCCTCGTAAAAGTAAAAATCCAGCTCCATTTAACATAGGTAGATGATTGGAGAGAGAGAGAGAGAGTAGACTAATAAATTGGGGTACTAGCACTGATATAGTGAAAAGTTGGATCGGGTTTGTACAGCAAGCGTCTCTGTAACACATTTCAGATTACAGTACTATGAGTTCTCCTCATTTTAACAACACGCAAATAACTTACACAGAAGCAAAGTAAACATTGTACAGCAGTGATTCATAACAAGGATCCTTCCCTGTTGCTAAACGTGTTCTGGAGTTGGTGCTTTGCAGTGGAGAAGGATCACGGAAGAAGGAGACCTTGTTCTCTGCTCTACCAGGTGCTTTTTGCCCCTCGGAAGTGACGGAGAACCACAATTACCTCACAAACACTTACCTTGAGCTTGACTCGGGAGGGGGGGAGGGCAGAACTACTCAGGGGAAAGGGAGGTGGCAAGGTGGGCACGAAGGGCTGTTTCCTCTGCTGCAAAACACTTTCATCCAAAAACCATCATGAGGTTCACTACATGCAGCTGCAGCATGATACAGAGTTTGTCCTACAATATTGAGACATACGGTATGTTCTGCAGACACTATCCATCTTTCTGATACTGCCTGCATCAGTAGCCCTATCATCACTGCTCTACATGGAAGCGCAGACAAAGATCAAGGATGAAGAACTATCATTTATCAACTGGATTTGCACTATTACCTTCCAACATCCTTCTTTACATAACTGTGACTGGGGCATCTTCATGCCTCGTGTTTGGTAACGCAGGATTTGACTTTCACTTGGGTGCCGACAGCCTTCTTAGCTTTTGATTACCTGGCACTTTTGATGGCTACAAAGTCAGCCCAGAAGATTTAAGGATACAGTTTTTATGGTAAGAAACATCTTTTCGCTGTAAAATTTAGTTCTATTATGGGCCAACAGTGTATCGTGACTGACTAGTAGACAAGCAACGTATGTGAATCTCTGCTGTGTTCTCTGCTATTCTGCTTAAATATTTTATAAATTTGCTCTACTATTTCAATTTTAATTATATGTTCTGTATATCTACTAATATATTATTCATATACATTTCACTGTTTGATCCCCAGTAGCATTTACACGGGTTTCCCTGTGTGATGGTTAGTACTATACTTCACAAAGAATTTCCAGGGCCAACAGAATTCTCATGCCGGGGTTTTCGTCTCTGAAATATCAATATTCCCCCAGCCTCAAAGATTAAGATGTGTGTCGTTCCACTTAGAGGGCGTAAACGGAATGAAGTGACGAGCTACGCACGGCTGTATTAATATTACTTTGCTTTGTTTACTCATGGCCAAAAAACACATGTTAAAGTAATGTCACACTAGTAAGATAAATATTTTCATGCAGGCTTAACCATGTGTAGTACTAGATACTCAAACTGTGCAGTATAAAAATCACTTCTCACACAAAAGATCTATGCAAGCTGCTGTGTGGCCCAGAGTGATTTTCTTCTTTTCCAGATGTTTTATTTTTAATGCGCCACATGTTAGTATATTTATGTTCACACTAATTTCTGCATATACATATGCTGATTGCGTTTGCCATTTTGAGTCAAATTTAGCCACTTTATTTTTGCAATTGCAGGAAGGATTCGGAAGACAGATATAAGATTTCCCAGCGCTGCTTTTATGTTCTAGCTCCAAGCAGTTGTCAGCTTGCCTTCCATATGTTCTAATTATCTTTATTTATGATTCAAAGGTTTTCTGGAACCTACCTTTGATAACTTACTGTCCCAAATTTCTTTTGCACTGACAGGGAAGAATTCTTCACATATTAAAATACTAAAATGTTCCATATTAAAAATTTTGAGGACTCTTTGTCAGGTTTCACTGTGTTCAAGTGGGCAAGCAAGCTGAGCAACATGAAAGTTTATTTTCCTATAATAGTTACTTGGGTAATTTTTAATTTCTGTTTTAAAATAAAGAATATTACTATTACTATAAGAAAACCAAACATATATTAATCAACATGTTAAGATTTATGTTCACTGTCTAATTTCTTTCATCAATGTATAGTTTAACGAACCTCACATCCATTTCCCTCAAAAATAAGCTTAAATTAAACATTCCTGTGGACAAGCCTGCTAAATTGTCCATTCTTGCTTTAAGACCCCTACTTCGAGATTGCAAGAAGTGTTCTACTGCCTTTGACCACTAGTCCTTCCAATCTAATAGCCTTTTCTTGTAACTGCTGCCCATAGGAAGCACAGAAGCAGAATATGGGAATAGCAAAATTCTCTTTATGTACGGACCCTAACAGCGATCTTTGCAAAAATGTACCGTCCCACATACTTTAGAAGTATATTACAAATCCTATGGAAAGAAATCCCATGGATTAAAGGGAGACTCACTCTCATCAGAACACTCATTCCAAAATGGCCCAGTCATTTTTAAGACCAGATTTACAGGATTCAACAGCTCAACAGTTAAATTGCTGCTAAAACTGAGTAGACAGAAAGCAGCGTCATTGCCAAATACATCCTTCTCTTTCCAGGCCTCAGAGACTGGCCAGATGAAAATGCACCACAAGGGAAGCGGTTTCAATAAAAGCACTGTGGTGATCCTTATTTTACTATAAAGTTCCCCTAGGTGATTCTCATTCTGTTGCAAAGTGACTTTCAAAGTCAGTAGCTTATTAAATACCTTGCCTACCACCCACTTAAAATGTAATTTATTTCCCACATGGAATTCTTGATCGTTATGCTTTTTAACTCATCTTGTCCTATTCCCAAAAAAACAAAAAGATGCAAAATCACTGGTAAAAATCACTAAGAATTGCTTGGACTCATACCTACGACAAAGGCTACATGCATAACTATATGCCCTGGCAAAAGTCAAGACAAAGCAAAGACCAAAGTTGTGCCAAAGACGAGACAGTTCCTAATCCTCCACCAGAGTTAGACTTCTGTATCCATGGGGGATGTGTTCCAGGCCTTACTGCAGTTCCCGAAAAAATGCAGATATTTCAAACACAGGAAAATGCACTCCATTTCCCATAGATTCTGTGAAATCCCATGAAATTTCACAGGAATTATGGGAAATATCGCATCATCTTGCATGATTTTCTGTGTGCCCCCAGGCCTCTGAGAAGCTCCAGGTAGGCTGAATGGCACCGGTGGGGTGGGGGGGCTGGCCCGGTCACCGTGGAAAAGTGATCAGCGGATATGGAGGTCCAACTGTAATACAGTCCTTCTCACTCAGGGATCTGACTCAGCAAAAATGCACCGTTTCTTTAGATTCTATCAGCATATAAATCATGTAGAATCTGTTCCACTTGAAATTCACAGCTAAGTAAACTGGTAGGGCTACATTAGGGTGCCTCCAGACATGCTTAAACCTTCACAGCTGCTGTGCTACCACTTCACTGTCAGGCAGATGGGATGAGCAGGAGCTGTGCAGGGAGGGTGGAGTTGTTAGCCTGTGGGAAGAGTAAGGAAAAAAAACACGTTCGGATGTGCATT